>OZ035999.1:5216675-5391675 GCA_964035015.1 Corallium rubrum | reverse complement strand
CAAATTTTTAAAAATTTTATATGAATTTATGAATTTTTGAAATATTCAAAAATTTCATTTTTGCACCTATTTAGCGCTGCTATATCGAGAAAAAAATTAATAATTCTCTGACCCAGTCCTCGGCTGGAGGACACTTAGTCTACTTCATGTAGCCTGAACGAAACTGTTCATACGGTAGGGATAGAGAGGGATGCCATTTACAAATGTGGATAATTAAACTACGTCAAAATGGCCGACTACGTCAAGATAACGAGCACTGATTGGACAAAGACAATAGAGATACGTCGGAAGTAGTGGGACTACGTCGGAAGTAAAATATTTTGACGTTCTTGGCTTTTGATTGGCTAGCAAAGGATATTTCGACGTACACGGACTACGGCAAGAGTGAAAGACTACGGCATAACCAAGCTGCCTGAGCCAGCAGTCAATCTTCTGCTTGAGTTCGATTATGGCGTTCTAAGAGACACAGAATGAAAACGATGAATTGTCGAAGACGATCTGTTGCGATTTGACAAAGAAACTCCAATCGTGTGGATTCCTCGTGGGTCAAGAGTTTTCGGCGCAGATTGGCAAGCCATTTATACATCGGGTGATCGGGATATCGACGCAGGCATATATTCCTCAGTATGCTAAAGCTGTTTCTTGAAAGAAAGTTAAGAAACGTTGTATTGCTTTAAGGTGAGTGGATACTATTTTATCTTTAGTTCCTCAGACTTGTGCAACCATAAAAAGCGTAAATTATTTAAATTAGATGGGATATGTAGAGCTCTCAAGTATATTTATGAATAATTCATCATATAATTATTAAGATAATGAGATGTGTTACAAATATAAGTAATCCATCACTGAATATTATAATTAAATAATCTTAGCTACTGTAGCCGAAAGTTTGGAACAATTTTAGATCAATAGCAACAGAATGTAAATTTAAAAAAAGGTAAACATTAATTTATTAAAAAAAGGCAGAAATTAGGCTTATATACTATTTCATCATCATTATTATTATATATACAATATATGTGAAGTAGCAATTTTCTAGGCTATACCAACAATGTTATATTATTAAGTTACTTAATATGACAGTAAATACCTTCTTGGGCTGATTATGGAACATCGATAACTTAGATGCTGTGTAGTGGGCTTGAGGGGGTATATATTGTCCATAGTTTGTTAATTATTAATGTATATACTAGTTCTATTTTCAATAAAAGGGATCTACACCAAACAAGCAAATTTTGCTTTCTTGTAGATTCCCCATCACTGTAAATTATTATTTTCTTCTTTCATATCTATTTGTACTATCTATATTATCTTGTGATGAAATAAAGTACATTATATATATATATATATATATATATATATATATACAGTATATATATATATATATATATTATATTTTGAGGGGGGGGGGGGGGGGGAAGAGTATCAAAAAAATACTTGGTAGTTACTAGTTAGTATGAGTATGACTTGGGATGATGTAGAGAGATGAGCTTCTCTATGTCCATGAAATGTCCCATGTGGTCTATTGATACTAAAACTTCTTCTAATCAGACAGTGTTTGGCTGGATAGAGGTATTAAGGCGAGTATCTGGTGCCTCAAAACCAGATAACTCAGAGTAAATAAGGGGTAAATATTAGGTACTTAAGAATTAAGATGACTAGGATGCCCATGAAATGTCGCATACAGTATGGTCTATTCATATTGCTTCTTCTAATCAGACAGTGACTGGCTGGATAGAGGTATGTGTTAAGGCGAGTATCTGGTGCCTCAAAACCAGACAGCTTGGCAGCTAAGGGATTGCAGCAAGTGGCTGCGATTGACCTTACAAAATATTTTGGAGCCTTGGCTGTCCATGTCAAATTCACTGTAGAACAGTGATTCGTAGGCATGCTGATGATGAGCTCTGATATGGAGCAAAACAGTCCTAAAAAGTTGTCTCCAATAATGATAAAAAAAATGCAAAAACCAAGTCCTTAAAAAATCATAAAACGTTGTATAAAAAACACAAGTTAAAACTGTAAGATTTTTCTAAATAGTCTTGTCAGAATGCAGGAAATGCCATTTCAGGGAACCAAATTTTAAAAAATTTCCGGGGGGGCATGCCCCCGGACCCCCCTAGAAATAATATTTCCGGGTTTGACGTACTCTGAAAAATTCCTGTATCCGCCCCTGATACATACATACATACATACATACATACATACATACATACATACATACATACATACATACATACATACATACATACATACATACATACATACATACATACATACATACATACATACATACATACATACATACATACATACATACATACATACATACATACATACATACATACATACATACATACATACATACATACATACATACATACATACATACATACATACATACATACATACATACATACATACATACATACATACATACATACATACATACATACATACATACATGTTTACATTACACATTTTAGCGTGACTGTCAGGCTATTTTTGCCTGAAAAATAGAGGCTGCCACGAGCCAAGATAAAAAGTCGCAAAGCACCATAGACTTAACAATTAAAGTTCTTCTGGTATTACAATTTATTTTATCCACATGATGGTTTATGAAATATTACATCACGTATTTGTGCGTTCAGTTTTTATCACCACATTCTGTCAAGTTTTCACCAAGGAATTACATGATGATATTGATTACAGCGAATTAGGCTCTTGATACATTATCGTTGTTCATGTTGTTAGTTCCTGATCTTTTCTGTGGAAAGTGTACATTATTGCTACAGTGTGTGTCGAGTTTCTCAGCTAGCCGATTTACATAATGATGACAGTTGTTAGTAAAAAGCCCATATTGTCCATATGTGATTACATAACGAAGATTCCATTGCTCGATATCATACTTTGTACACATACTCCGACCCTTGCTATAAAAACTCCACGTAATTGTACAGAACGAAGGATCCCGACCCATAGTTGGCCACGGGTAACGCTTGCTTCCCCACTCGAACACTTCTCCTCGAAACAGAAGGATGCTGTGTCTCGGTTTCAACGTGCTTGTAATGTCACGCTTTTTGCCGCCCTTTTTACCACGCTTTAGAAGGCTTGTACTGCCGTAGAAATAATCATTGTAGGACGCTGAACAAATAGAAAAGCATGCATATGTATCTTTGTCATTATATAATTTAACCAGAAATTAACATTAAACTTAACCAGAAATCATAGAATTCAATCTCACAGATTTATGTGTCAGTGGTTAGCGCACGTGCTATTCACCTCTACGACCTATAGCCATTACGTTGGATCTCAATGGGTTGGATACTTTCCTAATGCAGCTATCATGATTAGAATTTCACCTTGGACACATGTGAGAAGAGTGATTCTGTAGTTGGACTACCAAACACCATAGGTTTCCTCTGGTTTTCTCCTGTAGTAACACTGGACCAATGAGGGATGGCCCTTACTGGACCAGTCTAGGGAGAACAGTTTATATATGACTGACTGATAGGGTTGTCCAGTATCAAGTACATAAAGTTAGTTTAGTTTACTCCGGCTTTCTCCTGTAGTATTACTGGGTCAATGAGAGATGGCCATTACTGCACTTCTAAGACCCCGTTTACACTAGAGCAAAGTATCCGGATTCACATTGTTTTTCATCCTCATGGCAATAAAAAACAATGTGAATCCGGAACCTTTTGCTCTAGTGTAAACTAGGTCTAAGGAGAACAGTTTAGATATGACCGTCATTACTGACTGATCCAGTATGAATACTTGCCTATATATAGTCTAAGCTAAGCTATGTTCTGTTCTATTCCATTTCATTTCATTTCACTCTGATGAAGGACTCCGCTCGAACGTCAGTATACTTCGTTATAAAAACTATTCTTGACGTGCAGTTTACCATCTTTTCACTTTGCTCTATGTAAAACGCTGCCAACACAGCACTCTACTTTTTACGCTTAGCAACTGACCCAACAACAGTTTGGAAGACCAAGAATGTGAAATTTACTTGCCATCGTAACTTCCTTGGCTCGGTCGAGGATAAGAACATTTTTTGCGTACAAACCACCAGCCACAGACAAACGTATGTTGATAAAACAGCCCCAAAAACACAAGTAGTACGACCACTGTATAACGAACCATACCAGGCAGAGGGTATTTCTAGTTAATACTGAAAAAGTAAAAGGTGTAATACATTCTCGTGTCTATGCATACGACAAAACAGACCAAATCTAGCTAAGAAAAACCAACCTTCAAAATTGTATATAGATATACTCCAGTATATGAAGAAAACCTTTAGGTTTTCTTTCCTGCTTTAATGCTTTCTTAGTCGTAGTTGAATCAAAATTACACTGCTCCATATAGCTCTTATTGCACTGCCACCAAAATTAAGTCATTCTCGAGAGTCGAGACTACACCAACCTACACAATCAACTTCCATGCGTGCAGTGATACTGGCTGTTATGAAACACTGTGTAAATAGCTTGTTAAGTCCACTAACCACCACCCACCCAGTCTGAAGTGGTAATTATACTCAGCTGCCGACATTCTGTATTATGCTGCGAACCGTGTTACCAAGTTACCAAAACGCATGGGATATTGATATGCTTCTTCAGGTTTTAGTGGAAATGTGCTCAAAATTTCTTATTAGTGAAATAAAAGTAGCATACTGCGTAGGCTGCAGTGTTGAAACAACAATCGAAATATAGTAAGGTTAGATATACTGCCGAAACCAAGAACGTAGGAGTCTAACGTTTCGAGCGATTAAGTCCCTTCGTCAGAGAGAAACGGCCTCGTTTCTCTCTGACGAAGGGCCTTCGCTCGAAACGTTAGACTCCTACGTTCTCTGTTTCGGCAGTATATCTAACCTTGCTATATTTCAAAACTTCTTAGCCTTAAACACCGGTTTTGAGAAAGTATATTTGTATAACTGAAAAAATATATATAAAAAAGATAGATCTGGTACAACATACATGCAGACTACAGTGTAATCACCATGCTACTGCAAAAATCGCATTGCGCAACAAAGTATCTTTGTTAAAAGGTTAGAAGTGCTTCGAACGGTTTGATTAACAAAGATCCCAATATTGTGACGAAAAACACTAGAGTTCGGAGTGTCGAAAGGTTGGGTCATGAACAGTAACTTTTTAGTTTTCAACCAGTTTACTGGCCACAGTTGCCTTTTGGTAACTTATTAATCAGTTTTACTCTGGCTAACGCCAGACAGTTTTACTCTGGCTAGTTAACGCCAGACAGTTTTACTCTGGCTAGTTAACGCCAGACAATTTTACTCTGGCTAAAGTCTCTTTCCAGTCATCGCAAAAACCAGCTCGCAGGAAAGCTGCGAGTGTTTGCATCTAATTAAAAACAACTCGAAGTGCTTGTTTTCTCGTTGTGAGTTCTTTCTGCGATGAGTGGAAAAGAGCCCTTCCACGCCAGACGATTTTACTCGCCAAGGGGGGAGCTCGCGGAAATGTAGCTTTAAGTTATGTCTTATACTTCACCTGGCTGCATTTGAAATTTATTTTGCAGTGTTTTATTGGGTAACACAAGCAAGCAGACTAAGACATCTAGGAGTGCACGTTTTATTTTCAGGGGGGTGATAAGGTACAGAAGTTGAGTCATGCAGGACAACTGATACAATCACGCTACCCCCAGCCTGTCACACGACGCTATTATAGACTTTGGATGTAACAACATCACTAGGGACTTTAAGAAAACACGACGACTACGACTACGGCAACGTGTTTGAACAATAGAATTTTATGTCAAATACAAAGAGCTTTTGCAAATGACGGTCCCGAGAGTAATTGTCATGCTGTCGTGACTCTGTTGACAACGCAGAAAAAGCATTTTTACGTTGTAAAGACAACGCGAAACGTGAATCACTACAGAAGCCTTGGGAAAGCTTAACCTTAGGCTCGCGACTAACATAGATTGAACAAGTGTATCTCTTCAAGAATTTAAGAACAAGGCAACTCCATGCGATAATGTATCTTGAAATTTGAATGTATAAATACACCACCATTTAATACCACTGTTAAACTTTCTACCGTAGCCGTAGTCCGTTGTCTGAATCTTAAAGTCCCTACTTACGTTACGCAAGTACGCGAGAGCGTAACACTTCAGTTATACTTATCCACTCACGCTGCGGAATTTTTTTGGATCATGCAGTCTCTGGCTGGGGGAGGGGGGGGGGGGGGGGGGGGGGGGGGGAGAAACAATTTGTTTGGAGGGGCGGTGCCTCCCCTTCCCTAGCTACGTGCCTGAACACAAGATATTCATTTCTTTTGAGTTTTCATGAATTATTAACGAGTGTTATAAATGGTATGATGTGCGACTCGAGCTAGCCTGCTTGCAGACTCACATTAGCAAATATGCCTAATATGCCACAATGGCAAATATGCCACAATGGCAAATATGCCACAATGGCAAATATGCCACAATAGCAAATATGCCTAATGAAGTAGATCAGCAAACTGCATTAGATGCATTGGGATGGGAACCACTTAAAGAACAGAGAAAAAAAGCTAAAGCTAAAATAATATTCAAAATATTAAACGACATGGGGCCAAAGTGTCTCAATGATCTCTTTACTTTCAAAAAAGAAGTTTTGAATCACAATCTTCGCGACAGTGCTACTACAGTTTGTTTGCCACAACCATGCACAAACAGTATGAAAAAGAGTCTTATATTCGACGGAGGCTCCATATGGAACTCCCTACCAGCAAACATAAGAGAGAGTAAATCTCTTCCATGTTTTCAACGAAAAATCGCTACTTATGTTTCCCACTAATTATACTAATTTACATACTCATGTAAATATTTAAATTACTCTTATACTTACTACTTAACTCTTGATTTGTAAATAATATAATTTTGTTCATGTTCTTATACACGCCCATCATGGAAACCAGCTTTTGCTGATGGTGTAAGCGTGGTTAAATAAAATTATTCTATCTATCTATCTACGTGTTGCGTTCACTGATTTCGAAATAATACTGGATTAAGGATCTATTGTTTGAAAAATGAAGCCGGAAGTCGGCCATTACTAAGGGACCACGTGATGGTCTCTCTAGGGTATTCTAGCACCGATATAAACATTTTGTTGAATGAGATGCTGAATCTTTGAAAGAAAATGAAGTTCAATATTCTTTTTGGGAACAGAAGACGTTTTAAGAAGACATAAAGACATTTTTCAGCATGTTTGGTCCCGTAGTGATGGCGGATTTCTTTAGTTTAGCTGACTTCATTTTATGAACCAGTGGACAATAGTTTGCACTATCCAGTCTTTTGAGATCAGTGGTTGCGTTACTAACGTCGACATGTAATATGAGTCGCACGCAGGCTAGACTCGAGCACCCCAAAATCATCAACATGGTCTCTCGTTCCGTATGATGATATATAACATACAACCCAACACGCGTGTATGATGCATTTCATCATACATGTACATGCATGATGCGCCAATTAACGGATTAAAACTCACTGCGCATCCCACAATCTTTGTCAAGAACTGTTGACCACAAATGACAAACACTATTAGGGGGGTTGGACGGGGAGGAAGTTGCTAAAAAAAACCCCCGACACTTTTCAAGTTAGGGTTAGGGTTCCCCCGGGAAGTTCACATTTTTGAGATTAGGGTTAGGGGGTTCGGGGGGGGGAAGGGTTTCATTAATAACCTCTTTATTAAAAAAACATGCACATGTATGATGAAATGCATCATACACGCGTGTTGGGTTAGTTGTATGTTATATATCATCAAACGGAACGAGCTAGAGACTGTATTGAAATCATATACTAACAATTAGTGATGGCGACGTCAAATTTCTACAGCTTAATATTTATACTATCGCAGTGTGTGTTTGGACTATATGAAAGTAAAGTAAGGTGACTTAATTTATTGAGGTTCACATATGATTAACAAATAGATTCCATTTTTCCGTCCTCTGTTCAGTTATAGATGCACAGGTGACGTCACAACGCGATGTTCTTCACGTTGTTACGTCTTCTGTGCATCTATAACTGAACAGACAACAAAAAATGGAATCTATTTGTTTTATACAATACTGTGTGCTACGCGAATGTTGTAAAGTCGTATATATGTAATATAGCATATAACATAACATATACATAACAACTAAACAACATAACATATAGCGTAACATAACGTAATATACCATATAGCGCATAGCATAACATAACAACATAACATACTATACCACACCATACCATATATACCATAACGTACACATAGTTAAGTGCATAGCCTACATGCATTCGCGAACATTCGTCACGACAATGGGCTTGTTTTATTTAAAACTGATAATGATTACATTGATTAAGTTCATTCTTTTATTATTAATGATTACATTTTTATAATCAATTAGCTGTACTTTAGAGTATAGCTAACAAAAGTAAATATCGCGAACAGAAAACGGCATCACTACAAAGTATAGAAAAACATGAACGTGATATCAAACTAGGTTGCCCAAAAAAATTGTATCAGAATCCAAAAGTCCGGTATCCAGTAACGTTCTGCAGGTCAACGTCCACAGCTGGTCTTGAGAAATCTCCCCAATCGGTTAACGAAGTGATGGCAGTTGTTCGAGAACAGGCTGTACCTTCCGTGACGTCGAGGGTAGTCAATGGTCCAAGTCTGGATATCACTCAAAAGACATCTACTCCAACCTAAACTAGAAGACTTCCATTTGATTGCACAGTCTGTCGGGTTGCGATTCATCTTGTAGGTTTTTGGACTGCCAAGGCCCCATTCAAAAATCATTCCACGGAACATAAGCAGGCTGTGTCTGGGTAAAAGTGTGTTAACAATATCGCGTTTCTTTTTCCCGCTAAAAAGGCTCGTACTACCATAGAAGTAAGAACCTTTAAAAGAAACGACAAATGTTAATTTTAACACTTAGAGTACCAGGGGTTTTCCTATCGTCTGGCGTTAGCGAGATTAAAATACTAAAGTATACGTGCTTGCATGGTATTGTGTCGTAAATATAGCTACATACCATGATTCTGTTTGGTTTTATTATAGTTAGAGGAAAGTTAAGTTGAGCTATAGAACGTATATATAGCATATATTTATAGTACCTGAGTAGCTTGTTTGATGAAAAATATACAATAATCGTGCAGAGTGTGCATAAATTGGTTAGAGGAAAGTTAAGTTGAACTATATATACACCGTATATAGAATATAGTACCTGAGAAGCTTGATGGAGGTTGACATGTCGAAGAAGAAGTCCAGCGTCTCCGACTCCGACGTCTGAAAAACCAACCACCAGTGGTTAAAGTCGCTTGAAGTAATACCAGAAAGACTAGAACTACGATCACTGAAGGACGGACCATGGTTTCTTGTCTATATAGTTCTGATTCAGAGGGCTAAAATAATGTATAACAGTCGTTTAACTACCGTATTTCCTCTATTACCCCCCCCCCCCCCCAGGGGGGGCTTATTAATTTTGGACCATCAAGAGAGTGGGCTTAATAGAGGGAGGGGGCTTATTTAATTTTCCAAATTTCTAAAACCACAAAAAAACAGAAAAACTTAAACATATGAACATGTGTGTCTCAGACATTGTAACAAAAAATAGGATAAGATGTACCATAGGAATGATAAATAAAGTAAAATATTTAACAATTATTTTTCTTGTCATGCATGTGGGAAAGCTTAATAGAGGAGGGGGGGGGGGGACTTAATAGAGGAAGGCGGCTTATTTTTATTTTTCACTGTATGAGGGGGGGGGGGGTGGCTATTAGAATTAGGGGGGCTTAATAGGGGGAGGGGCTTAATAGAGGAAATACGGTACTCAAAATGACCAGTTATTGCGCAGTCTATAAATCAACGTTTTAGTTTCTCAGGTATAGAAACAGAATTTATGTATTACACACATATCTTAAGACTTAAGCTGTAACCAAACGCGAACACAAGTCATTGCAAGTTGACAGTCATGCAAGCTATCTCAGCCAGAGCGAAAATACCATGTACCGTGACAAAGTTAAAACTTGTTTAAACACTCTTGAAACCTTTATTTTGTTAACTTGGGGAGTTCGAACGACCGCCACAGAAACTCGTGACTGCGACAAACAACTTGTCTAGACTTGCGTTGTCGTTTGGTCTGGGTTATTGTAAATCATAACCTACCTTTTGTAATAAACGATCCAGTAATTTTTCTCGTTGACCTTTCTCTCTTCTTGAGCTCTTCGTGGTTTGTGTGAAAAATATAGCAAGCTCTTGAGTTTTATACTTGTTGTTTGGCAACAATTTGTGAAATGTGTATCCTGTTTTTTGTTTAAGAAAAATTGTTTCAGCACTTTGCTGATCCCTGCTATCTTGTTTAAATTTATGCATTGTAATTACAAAGTTCTTGGCGCCCATAGTTGTTTTTGACATAAAAGGGTGATTCGGAAATCAAGCAAAATAACAAAACCACCGACACCACCGATGTCCAAAAGGATATCAAGACCGTTTTAAACCAATATTAGTGGGATCTAAATAAGAATAGGTTGTTTAATCAGATAATATATACCAAATATCGTTGAAACGCGTGATTTGGTAATCACTCCTTTATGTCAAAAACAACTATCGTCGCCAAGACGATAAATAAAACTGTAAAATTGGGACAACATGTTGTTCTTCAGTTGTTTGGTTATTAAAGAATGAACTGACCTTGTAGACGAACCGCCTATATACTTATATACATACTTTTTAATTTTTTAAACTTTCAATGTACTGAAAATAACGAGATTTGCGACATAGGTTTCAAGACTCCCTCGTTTTATGAATTTGTGTCGGTTTCCATTGAGAAACAGTAGGGATCTCAAGCAAGCTAGGACGACGGCAATTAAGTTATTACATGTAAAAGAAACCATAGATGAGGACATCGTATGTTGTATATTTTCTGTATTTTGTAAGACCTTTAAAAAGCAGCCATAGCTTCGACAAAGGAAACGCTTCGGTTGACGTTGTATTATATATATATATATATATATATATATATATATATATATATATATATATATATATATATATATATGAGGTTGACGTCGTGTGTGTATATATATATATATATATATATATATATATGAGGTTGACGTTGTATATATATATATATATGAGGTTGACGTATATATATATATATATATATATATATATATATATATGAGGTTGACGTCGTGTGTGTATATATATATATATATATATATATGAGGTTGACGTCGTGTGTGTTTTATATATATATATATATATATATATATATATATATATATATATATATATATATATATATATATATATATACACACACGACGTCAACCTCAACGACAAAGTCCTTTTAAATTAAAAATGAATAACTTTAGTCCCAAACTGAGTAATCCCAACACCGCACGTCCTCGTTCTTTATACAACGCCATCGCAGATCATTTCCAGACTCATTCAGAAGCTGGACAGTGAACGAGTCTGTTAGTGCCGTGGCAATAGATGAGTTCCTCCTACAAAAGGCTGAAATTTCGTTGAACAACTTCCCCATTCTGACATGTCAGAAATTTCCTGTTATTAATGAATTCAAAGCAGGAAATTGGTTTTGAATTTCATCAAATGCAGATTTGGAGTCTTTCTTAACAACTAAAATAACTCTGTAACTTCTCATTGGTTCATATTAATCTTCGTCTGATGCTCAAGATTCTTCCTTATATGACAGCTTGACTGTATGTAATCTGAAAATCTTTCAATGTATTCTGTTTCTATGCAGTATATAGACTGCAGACTTGGTATACAATGGGTATATTGTTAAATATTGGTATTAACAAATAGTTTCTATTTTGCCGTTGTCTGTTCAGTTATAGATGGACCGATGACGTCACAACGTAGTCACTGATGTTCTTATCACATTGTTACAGTACGTCTTCTGTGCATCTATAACTGAATCGACAACAAAAAATGGAATCTATTTGTTTTATACATTAAAAAAATTTAAAGGGTTTTTATCGAAACTCTTGCCGGATTTTGGGGCGTGAAGAAGTGAGGAAAAAAGCAAGTCAGCTGACGTGATCTGACGTGTCCATGTATCTGTCCTTCAATAGATCATGGCCAACAACCAATGAAAACACGCATAGCAACCAGGGTATTGTGTAACAGTATTTGGATACTGATACTCAATATGGCTCTCACCCGTAATGGAACCAGTTAGTAGAATTAACTGGGAAAACTATGGTGCTGATTTTGCGGAGAAAGAAAAATCGAGGAACCCGGTGATTTGAAAAACCCTCGAAGCACAGAAGAGAACCAATACGATAACTCTACAACACTGGGGTCAACCCCTGGCTCAACTTATGTTGTCTATGCGACGATGGGCGTTAACATGTGTTGTAACTACTGACCTTGCCCCCCCCCCCCCCCCCTTAAAATTAGTAACGTGTTTATAAACGACAACGTCGCCTGGTTTGTATCATGATTAAAAAGGTTCAATGCCACTATCCGAGCCTTCAATCATTGTGGTCTGTTCAATATGTATCGCGATGGGCACGTGACTCGTCAACTCTTGGAATACTTGCATGGTTGTGTTCAAACCGGTCGAAGAATAATTTCCCTTGCGTTTTCAAGATGAAATTTAGATTTTGTGGTGACTTGGATTGCCCCGATTGGGTGCTGGCCGAGATAAGTATTCTATCAAGAATAAGTTCAGTTAAAATGAAGCTTCTTTCGCTGCAAGTTGTCAAAGGTTTGTGTGCAGACGATGTTGATTACAGCAAAGTTCAAAAGTTTACCGCCGATGCGAAATACGAACTTTCCGATATCAAAGCGTCCATCGCGGCCCTTTCATTCATTCTTTCAAGTGCGGCGAAATACAACGTGGATGGAGACTCCCTATCTAACGAACTTCAACAGCTTGGTCTGCCTCGAGAACATTCCGTGTCCCTTCATAAAGTCTATGAGGATAATTTGAACAGGCTACAAGGAGTGCTCAGGGACACAAGTTTCCGGTTGGATAGGTTAAAAAACTTAGAATGGCGAGTTGATTATGTTCTGGGCTCAAGTCAACTGAAAGATCTAAAGGAACCTGAAATAAACCTGAGATTTGTAACTGTTGATTCGGACAATTCCAAAGAAAAACCCGTTTCCTTCACTGTGACTTCAGATAAGTTTAGAGTGCTCTTGCATGAACTCAAACAAGCTTACAACGCAATGGAAGGGATGTCGTAGTTCAATTCAATTGTTTTTATTTTTGCTTTTGAATAATTCGGTGAATATGTGAGAATTTATATGTAATAATTAGGAATTTTGTTTTGTAATGAAAGTAATTAAGTCTAGACTGGTGCATTAAATTATACTGAATCACCTTGAGATACAAATAGTACAGTACCATATAGTGTAACTTCTGTTGTTCTGGATAGTTGTATGCCATGGTGGAAAATTGAGTGTGATTACAGTACAAGCACATCTATATTAATTTATTAAATATTAGTATAAATACATGCAGGTGATTATCGAAAATCTCATACACTGATTGGTCAAATTCTCCATAATCACCTACAGTGTTTATTCAAAATGGCCAATTTGTCAATGCAACAGATGATGAAATTAATAATTTTTAAAGAAAATGTTGTTCCTAAAAGTAGGAAAATGTGTATTTATACTAAAACAATTATTTGCCTCAGGCTCAGTGAATAACCTCAATTTCATCTTGGTTATTCACCGATATTCACCTCACCTTCAGTAAATAATTGTTAAATATTCACATGTACTTTCAAACTATGAGTGGAAATGCTGAAAATTTGCCCAAAACCATGCTTCGAGTGTATGATACACATGTATGTCCTCTCTGCGACATTTTATGTACTGAAATGTTACAGAATACAATGTAACCTGTATAATCTAAGGATTTAGGGTGAAGGAAAATTCGAGTACAGTATACAATATATACTTTTTAAGACCAAACTGGGACCACTTGCAAAAAATGCAACTACACAGGCCTTCCTGCCAGAAGGCCTGTGTAGTTGCATTTTTTGCAACTGGTCCTGGTTTGGTCTTAAAAAGTATATATTGTACACTCAAATTTTCCTTCACCCTAAATCCTTAGATTATGCTATGTAATCGAGTGAAATGCCCAATATCATTTATAAAATAACCTGTATAATAGGCCATTTCCAAAGTGAAAAGATTGTGAACTGCCAAGAATTTTACGAATGAAAGACTGTACAGAACTGATGTTTCAAGTAGAAACAATGCTGGACAATATGTATTCAACAACACTCAGACAAATGTTTATATAGTCTCAGGCTACATGTAGAGCTACACCACTTAGCTACATATATATATATATATTAGTCTACTAATTCGTCATACAGGTTCAAAATTAAAGGATAGGAATTTCATATACATGTGTACAATAACATAGGCTGCATTTAGACCAAGTGCCCAAGCCTAGTGCCACTTCACCAAATGAAACAGTGTTCATGGTATTATACAGCTCTATAATTGTTTGGCTATGTGCCTTGTAGCTAGCTACATCTACCTCTGAAGCAACCTCGTACCCAGGGTCTTTTACCCTGGGTATGAGGTTGCATGCTTCTAAAGAAGGTACAGCGCTTGGGCACCATGCTGGATTTTTCACTCTGGTACTGGTAGTACTCTACTCTGGTAGAGTCTGAATGCAACCATGGTAATTTTGTTTCAAAACTAGGTCTTACAGTCTCAGGACAGCAGTTTATAAACATTGTTTCAATAGTTTTAATAATCCTTTGAGTGTGGTTATGCTATCTTTTTCTGACACCTTGTCTGATGTCCCTTTCAATTTCAAACTGTTTGTGGTCAACTCTGTTCAGGAAGGCTTGTTTCTCCAAATACCTAACAAGAAAAACCAAAAACAATGATGGTATTATTCAAACTGGACTCCCTTAAGGCTGGGTGAGACCTGTCCCTCTTCCCAGGGAGTACAGTACTTACCCATCTTTGTTACTTGTCTTCAGGTCATCTTCAATTCCTTCTTGTTGTTTAAACTGATGCCAGTCAAGCTGCGACTTCTCCTAAAAATATTATGCAGTGTATAATCTATTAGAATTCTGAAATGCAACCCACCAGTAACTAAAATCAAGAGATGTGCTGGTAGGCAAAAGGGCTAAACCAAAGCTTTCAGCCAATTCAGCATTTAATTACATAAACTACTGTATATACCTATAATTATATTTACAGTATACACCACATACCAAAGTGCTTAATTTGGTTTTTTTCCCAAGTTTGCCAAGAACACTCCCAAGTCCACCTGATGGTCTCTTTGACCTAGTGACAAAAATAATAACAGTACGGTAATATGCAATATAACTAAACATCACAGATTACAAACTGTTGAACAGATTAATGCTTCCCAAAATTACTGTTGGAAAACACAAAATATGAGGTCAAATGCAGGGTTGGTGACCATGATTATGTTGGCCAACCATTACTTGCAGCAGTGATCAGCATCATAGCAGTTCTAAATAAAGTACCATTGATATTTATTCCTGAGAAAAATGAGAAAAACTTCCAAGATGTAAAAAAATGCTGGCAGCTGCACTGCCTGGACATTAACCCCCCCCCCCCCCCCCCAAGCTATTTTTTCAAAGTGACTTACCAAACAGCAGGCTTTTGTTCTGAATTGCTGGAGTTTCCCTTTTGCTTTTCTTCATTTTTTGAAGTACATGTAGTTGTATTAAGTGTTGCAGCATCTACAATTTTTACAACCCTACAAATAAAGTAGATTGTGAATATAAATCAGGCAGGAATGTGTTAATGACTTATTAACCCTTTGCTGCTGCCTGGGGTGTTGAATGTTGAGCTGGTTTTCCCTTTACAAAGTAAAATTATCAGACATTAGACAAACTAAAAATACTAAATTAAGGTGGTCATATTTCTGTAGGAATGGGTTAAACAGAGACTATACATAGGCCCTTTTACAGTAAGACCTGAAGCATTTTAACTGGTAAAATTATTTGAAAGCAAAACCATAAGAACAAAAAGGCTCTTTCATTAAGGCAAGAAATCTTTACAGGCAGCCTGACAGGGACTGTGTACTCAAGGGTGTTGGAGAGACACAAAAAGAGTGTGTGTGTGTGTGTGTGTGTGTGTGTGTGTGTGTGGGGGGGGTCCAGGGGCATGCTCCCCCAGGAAATTTTGAAATCTAGAGTAGAGTCTCTGAAATGCCATTTCATGCATTTTAGGATGAGGATTTACAGAACGTCATAAAATACTCAAAAGACAACACTTTTCTGGACATTGAATATCTGCATTCAAATTTCTTTATTATATACACAGTATCTTTATTCAAAGTTCAGCTACGGTTATAGTGATTTTGTTAATCATAACTTTATTACTGGCCTTGTTTATTACTGGCCTTGTTAAAAAGGGGGGGAACATATTCTGCCCCCCCCCCCCCACACACACCAAAAAAAAGTGGGGGGCCCAGGCCACCCTACTTCCGACACCCCTGTATGTACTGTAGATTGTTAAAAAGCCTTCACTCTGCAAAGTGAAAAGGTGGTGAACTGCTGATATATTTTGACATGTAATGAAACACTGATTTTTTAGGTGAAGCCCTTCAAATACTTGACTTTAGGTGAGCACTGCATGAACAGCTTAAAGTGCCTATTTCATGGTTGGGGACTTTGAATATTTGTAATCTTTAGATTGTTCCGAGAAAAATTGTAATATATCTTGTCAGACGAAAATTTCATCTTCATGGGCTTTTTCGCTGTTAAAGGTTCTGGAAGTGATGTCATTTTGACGTCAAAGCAGGAATATGTGTATATTAAACCCTATTTGTAAATCCCTGCTTTGACATCACTTCTGGAACCTTTAACAGCGAAAAAGCCCATGAAGATGAAATTTTTGTCTGACAAGATATATTACAATTTTTCTCAGAACAATCTAAAGATTACAAATATTCAAAGTCCCCAACCATGAGATAGGCACTTTAATACATGTAGTAAAATGAGATTTAGATCATAAGTTAACTTAAATTAAAGAAATACAAGAAAATTATCATACTTCACTTCCTCTCCAGCAAAGTCAAATATTTCTGTCACCTCAACTTTTTTTGGTACTATTTTAGTGACTGATGCTTGTGGAGTATTTGTTGTCTTGGATTTTGAATCCTTAATACAGCTCACATCTACTGAACTAGAATTCTTTTTGCTTGACAAAGTGACATTGTTTGTCTTTGGTCTAACTACCACAGTATCTCTCTTAAAGGCAGCCCACAGATCATCTACTCTCGACTTGGATGACTCTTCTTCTTTTTGTTTATCTACTTCTTGTGTTTCTGACTCATTCCCAGATTCTTCAATTTCTTCATTGTCTGATTCATCTTCCGGTGTATCACCCTCAAGCTGAATTCCACCTTTTTTTCTGGAGAAAAAAAATCTGCATTTGTTACTGTATATTAAGATTAATGTGGACATCTACCAATTGCTTCTACCCATTGATCGTTTCAACCAATGAACACCTGTTTAACACTAATAACATACAAAAAACATTTACTGAAAATAAACTAATACAATGTGACTTGTAGCTCAACAAGTACTGACTACTTGTGACACATATGGTTTGACTAGTTTCCAGGTGTATAAATATCGAAAAACAACCTTGGTGTCAGAGTACTTACGACAGCTTGTACAGAAAAAACATACGAAAAAACTCTATTTGCTATAACTGATTTATCTGTCATATCTACTGTATTGAAATTTAGTCAGTTGAGACCTTACTGTATGTGTATTTTCCATCACCAATCACTTCATTCACTCATTCTCATCCAGCTGTCATACCCACCTATTCATCCATGATCCACCAATATCCATCCAATCAATCAATCCACCCATCAATTGATCAATCAATCTACCCATTGTCAATCAATCCATCAATCAATCCACCCATTGTCAATCAATCAATCAATCCACCTGTCAATTGATCAATCCACCTATTGATTGATTAATCAATACACCCATCAATAAATCAACCCATCAATCAATCCACCCATTGTTGATCAATCAATCCACCCATTGTCGATCAATCAATCCACCTATTGTCGATCAATCAATCCACCCATTGTCAATCAATCAATCCACCCATCACTCAATCAATCCACTGATCAATCCCATCAATTGATCAATCCACCCATTGTCAGTCAATCAATATACTGATTGATCAATTCAATTTACCAACCTATAGATCAAATGATCAATTAATCAATCAATTAATCTACTGATTTATCCAATCAATTTACCCACCTATAGATCAAATGATCAATCAATCAATCCATCGATCGATCAATCCACCCAATGATCGATCAACCCACCTATCGATCATTCGATCAATCATCATTAAATTCATCTATCTCAGGTTCTCACCAAAACAAAACAAAAACCTCCCTTACCTCTTCACTTTTTGCCCTTTTCCTTTCTTAATGTTCTTCTTTCTTTTCCTGTTGGCGTCACTTTCACTAAATCCAGCCTCCTCTTCTTCGCTCTCTGCTTCTAAGAATTAACACACGTTGTTTACAACATTAATATATAAAATATGAGAATATGAATATGTCGATGCAGAACAGATCAATTTTTTCTCAAACTTATAACCTGGAATGTAATCTTCGTCTTCTTCGCTGTCATACTCAGAGTCTGACATTTTTGCGAAAATTTAAAATTGACAACAGAGAATTGTCTGAATTGACAAGGAAAAGTACTGTAAAGCTATAAATTTGCTTTTTCATTGTTCGATCCACATCAGTCAGCGGCATAACGATCATTGAGGTAGTACTTCGAGTAGTGCTACTAAGGTATTGTCGAGCCCATCAGAATTAATTAAAATATTACCAGGATTAAGTCACGTTGGCCTGAAAAACAGAGAAAAATCTTCTCGACGTTTCGAGCGAATACACCAGGAATAATAATCAAAGTGATAAGGAACTGGTAAGGTTAGATAAATATCATATTTGTACTTCATAAGGCATGTTTTATATTTGGCAGAGTTCAGACCAATCTCGTACCCAGCCCCCTCGCGTCCCCATACTCATATATTTAGCCGGAAATTTGTTTTGCAGTTGGCAAACGTAAATCGATATAAATATTAAACTCGGTTTCCACACAAAATAATATCCGACAAATCTCATAAATATCCGACAAATGCACGAAAGGCGTTGGATTTTGACTCTTCCCCCCCCTTGTCGAAAATCGTTTTATTTTGTTCCAAATCTTTTTTTGTACTTTGATTCCGAGATAAATTTCCAGCAAAACGGTGTCAGCGTTTTTTGTTATGTCGAGTTTTGCCGATTTTATTGACGACCAAAGTTAAAAATGCCGTTTTGCGACCAACATTCGGACAAAATAACTGTCATAAATTCGAAACCAGGCAATAAATAAAAAAGCGCTGACACCATTTTGCTGGACATTTATCTCGGAATCGAACTGCGAAAATTTATTTTTTTTATCGCGAAACCAAAGACATCATTGTATTCTACAAATTCAGAGCTTTCTAACGATATCTATTTTATTTTTGTGGCATAAATTCTGACGAATTGAGAGCGCTTTACAGAAATGACCCTGCAAACCTTAACGAAGACCTTAACAAAACTATCATTTTGGAAGCAATGAAAAAATCATCTGTATGTTCTACTGGTTTGTGTAGTAAATCACTGCACACATGATATTTTAATATATCAGAAATAATAGGTTGGTAATTTCTAATTTTAGTCATTGACATTGTAAATAATATCCAAAATTTGTCAACATTTAATTGTATTTTGGCAAATTTTGGTCACATAAGGGCTTTTTTTTACTTAGGTTATCATGTCATGTGTGTTACTCTATATAATATTTAAGCATCATGAGCAGCAATGACTGCAACGTTATCAGATTTAAGGTCAAAAAATGTCAAATAAAGCCTTTTTAGACCTTCTGTGGGAAGGAAAAGGCTGTATTTGGCCTAAATATTCATATTTGAGTTTTTTCAAAAAGTCGAAAAAAAATGTAAAGGGGTTAGCCTTTTCTTTTGGTAGATTTTGGCCATTTTTCGAACTTTTTAATTAGGGTCAAAAACAGTTAAATAAAGTCTTTTTAGATCTTCTGCGAAAAGGAGAAGGCTGTATATTGGCTAAAAAATTTTTTTTATTTAAAAAAAAAAGGGGGGGGGGGAATGTAAAGGGTTAGCCTTTACATTTTGAGCAAAAACGGTTGAATAAAGTCTTGTTAGACATTCTGTGAAAAGGAGAAGGCGGTATTTGGGCTAAAAAAATATTTTTTTTATTTTTTAAAGAAATTGGGGGGAAAAATGTAAAGGCCTGTACCTTTTGACCGATTTTGGCCATTTTTCGAACGTTTTAATTAGGGTCGAAAACGGTTAAATAAACTTTTTTAGACCTGTGAAAAGGAAAAGGAGAAGGTTGCATTTGCACTAAAAAAATTTTTTTTATTATTTTTTACTTTTGATTTTTCAGTTTTTTGCCTTTACTTTTTGACCGATTTTGGCCATTTTGAATTAGGGTCAAAAACGGTCAAATAAAGCCTTTTGAGACCTTCTCTCGGAATCAAAAGGCTGTATTTGGGCTAAATATAATTTTTAAAAAAATAGGGGGAAAAATGTACACGAGAAGGCTGTATTTGGCAAAAAAACTTTTTACTTTTGATTTTTTAATTTTTTACCTTTACTTTTTACCGATTTTAGCCATTTTTCGAACTTTTGAATTAAAATTAAACTTCGCCAATTACAGCCTTCTCCTTCCCACAGAAGCTCTAAAAATACTTCATTTTACCTTTTTGACCCTAACTCAAAAGTTTCAAAAGTGACCAAAATCGGTCAAAAGGTAAAGGCTAACCCCTTACTTTTTTACCCCCGGATTTTTTTCAAAAAATCAAATCAAATATTTTTACCCAAAATACAGCCTTCTCCTTTTCACAGAAGGCCTAAAACGACTTTACTTAACCGTTTTTGACCCTTACTCAAAAGTTTCAAAAGTGACCAAAATCGGTCAAAAAGTAAAGGCTAACCCCTTTACTTTTTTCCCCCTGATTTTTTTCATAAAATCAAACAAAATATTTTTACCCAAAATACAGCCTTCCCCTTTTCACAGAAGGCCTAAAACGACTGTATTTAACCGTTTTTGACCCTAACTCAAAAGTTTCAAAAGTGACCAAAATCGGTCAAAAAGTAAAGGCTAACCCCCTTTACTTTTTTTTTCAGGATTTTTTTCAAAAAATCAAAAAAAAATTTTCAGCCAAAATACAGCCTTCTCCATTTAACAGAAGGTCTAAAACGACTTTATTTAACCGTCTTTGACCCGAACTCAAAAGTTTCAAAAGTGACCAAAATCGGTCAAAAAGTAAAGGCTAACCCCTTTACTTTTTTCCCCCTGATTTTTTTCATAAAATCAAACAAAATATTTTTACCCAAAATACAGCCTTCCCCTTTTCACAGAAGGCCTAAAACGACTGTATTTAACCGTTTTTGACCCTAACTCAAAAGTTTCAAAAGTGACCAAAATCGGTCAAAAAGTAAAGGCTAACCCCTTTACTTTTTTTTCCCAAATCAAATAAGATATTTTTACCCAAAATACAGCCTTCTCCTTTCCACAGAATGCCTAAAACGACTGTATTTAACCGTTTTTGACCCTAACTCACAAGTTTCAAAAGTGGCCAAAATCGGTCAAAGAGTAAAGGCTAACCCCTTTACATTTTTTTCCCGGATTTTTTTCAAAAAATCAAAAAATATATTTTTAGCCAAAATACAGCTTTCTCCTTTTAACAGAGGGTCTAAAACGACTTTTTTTTAACCGTTTTTGACCCTAACTCAAAAGTTTCAAAAGTGACCAAAATCGGTCAAAAAGTAAAGGCTAACCCCTTTACGTTTTTTCCCCCGGATTTTTTTCAAAAATTTAAACAAAATATTTTTACCCAAAATACAGCCTTATCCTTTTAACAGGTCTAAAACGACTTTATTTAACCCTTTTTGACCCTAACACAAAAGTTTCAAAAGTGACCAAAGTCGGTCAAAAAGTAAAGGCTAACCCCTTTACTTTTTTCCCACCGGATTTTTTTCAAAAAATCAGATAAAATATTTTTACCCAAAATACAGCCTTCTCCTTTCCACAGAATGCCTAAAACGACTGTATTTAACCGTTTTTGACCCTAACTCAAAAGTTTCAAAAGTGACCAAAATCGGTCAAAAAGTAAAGGCTAACCCCTTTACGTTTTTTCCCCCGGATTTTTTTCAAAAACTTAAACAAAAAATTTTCAGCCAAAATACAGCCTTCTCCTTTTAACAGAAGGTCTAAAACGACTTTATTTAACCGTTTTTGACCCTAACTCAAAAGTTTTAAAAGTGACCAAAGTCGGTCAAAAAGTAAAGGCTAACCCCTTCACTTTTTTTTTCAGGATTTTTTTCAAAAAATAAAAAAATAATTTTCAGCCAAAATACAGCGTTCTCCTTTTCACAGAATGCCTAAAACGACTGTATTTAACCGTTTTTGACCCTAACTCAAAAGTTTCAAAAGTGACCAAAATCGGTCAAAAAGTAAAGGCTAACCCCCTTTACTTTTCTTTTCAGGATTTTTTTCAAAAAATAAAAAAAAAAATTTTTTACCCAAAATACAGCCTTCTCCTTTCCACAGAATGCCTAAAACGACTTTATTTCACCGTTTTGGACCCTAACTCAAAAGTTTCAAAAGTGACCAAAATCGGTCAAAAAGTAAAGGCTAACCCCTTTAATTTTTTTTTCCGGATTTTTTTCAAAAAATCAAAAAATATATTTTTAGCCAAAATACAGCTTTCTCCTTTTAACAGGTCTAAAACGACTTTTTTTAACCGTTTTTGACCATAACTCAAAAGTTTCAAAAGTGACCAAAATCGGTCAAAAAGTAAAGGCTAACCCCTTTACTTTTTTTCCCAAATCAAATATACAGCCTTCTCCTTTCCACAGAATGCCTAAAACGACTTTATTTAACCGTTTTGACCCTAACTCAAAAGTTTCAAAAGTGACCAAAATCGGTCAAAGAGTAAAGGCTAACCCCTTCACTTTTTTTTTCCGGATTTTTTTCAAAAAATCAAAAAATATATTTTTAGCCAAAATACAGCCTTCTCCTTTTAACAGAGGGTCTAAAACGACTTTTTTTAACCGTTTTTGACCCTAACTCAAAAGTTTCAAAAGTGACCAAAATCGGTCAAAAAGTAAAGGCTAACCCCTTTACTTTTTCCCTTCCGGATTTTTCTCAAAAAATCGAGCAAAATATTTGTACCCAAAATACAGCGTTCTCCTTTTCACAGAAGGCCTAAGATGACTTTATTTAACCGTTTTTGACCCTGACTCAAAAGTTTCAAAAGTGACCAAAATCGGTCAAAAAGTAAAGGCTAACCCCTTTACGTTTTTTCACCCGGATTTTTTTCAAAAAATTAAACAAAATATTTGTACCCAAAATACAGCCTTCTCCTTTTAACAGAAGGTCTAAAACGACTTTATTTAACCGTTTTTGACCCTAACTCAAAAGTTTCAAAAGTGACCAAAATCGGTCAAAAAGTAAAGGCTAACCCCTTTACTTTTTTCCCCCCGGATTTTTTTCAAAAAATCAAATAAAATATTTTTAGCCAAAATACAGCCTTCTCCTTTCCACAGAATGCCTAAAACGACTTTATTTCACCGTTTTGGACCCTAACTCAAAAGTTTCAAAAGTGACCAAAATCGGTCAAAAAGTAAAGGCTAACCCCTTCACTTTTTTTTTCAGGATTTTTTTCAAAAAATAAAAAAAAAATTTTCAGCCAAAATACAGCCCTCTACTAATAACAGAAGGTCTAAAACGACTTTATTTAACCGTTTTGGACCCTAACTCAAAAGTTTCAAAAGTGACCAAAATCGGTCAAAAAGTAAAGGCTAACCCCTTTACTTTTTTTCCCCCGGATTTTTTTCAAAAAATCAAATAAAATATTTTTACCCAAAATACAGCGTTCTCCTTTCCACAGAATGCCTAAAACGACTTTATTTCACCGTTTTGGACCCTAACTCAAAAGTGACCAAAATCTGACAAAAAGTAAAGGCTAACCCCTTTACTTTTTTCCCCCCGGATTTTTCTCAAAAAATCGAGCAAAATATTTGTACCCAAAATACAGCGTTCTCCTTTTCACAGAAGGCCTAAGATGACTTTATTTAACCGTTTTTGACCCTGACTCAAAAGTTTCAAAAGTGACCAAAATCGGTCAAAAAGTAAAGGCTAACCCCTTCACTTTTTTTTTCAGGATTTTTTTCAAAAAATAAAAAAAATATTTTCAGCCAAAATACAGCCCTCTACTAATAACAGAAGGTCTAAAACGACTTTATTTAACCGTTTTTGACCCTAACTCAAAAGTTTCAAAAGTGACCAAAATCGGTCAAAAAGTAAAGGCTAACCCCTCTACTTTTTTCCCCCCAGATTTTTTTCAAAAAATCAAATAAAATATTTTTACCCAAAATACAGCCTTCTCCTTTCCACGGAATGCCTAAAACGACTTTATTTCACCGTTTTGGACCCTAACTCAAAAGTTTCAAAAGTGATCAAAATCTGACAAAAAGTAAAGGCTAACCCCTTTACTTTTTTCCCCCCGGATTTTTCTCAAAAAATCGAACAAAATATTTGTACCCAAAATACAGCGTTCTCCTTTCCACAGAATGCCTAAAACGACTTTATTTAACCGTTTTTGACCCTGACTCAAAAGTTTCAAAAGTGACCAAAATCTGTCAAAAAGTAAAGGCTAACCCCTTTACGTTTTTTCACCCGGATTTTTTTCAAAAAATTAAACAAAATATTTGTACCCAAAATACAGCCTTCTCCTTTTAACAGAAGGTCTAAAACGACTTTATTTAACCGTTTTTGACCCTAACTCAAAAGTTTCAAAAGTGACCAAAATCGGTCAAAAAGTAAAGGCTAACCCCTTTACTTTTTTCCCCCCGGATTTTTTTCAAAATATCAAATAAAATATTTTTACCCAAAATACAGCCTTCTCCTTTCACCAGAATGCCTAAAACGACTTTATTTAAGGAAAAATGCTCAGAAGGGCCTAATTAGTCTGGTGTGTCAATTAGAGCGAAATCTATTTTTAGAAAACTACTGATGACGTCATTTGGCCATGAAGGAGACGTTTGAGCTGACTAGTATATTAACGAGAAATGCTCAGAAGTGCCTAATTAGTCTGGTGTGTCAATTAGAGCGAAATCTATTTTTAGAAAACTACTGATGACGTCATTTGGCCATGAAGGAGACGTTTGAGCTGACTAGTATATTAACCGTTTTTGACCCTAACTCAAAAGTTTCAAAAGTGACCAAAATCGGTCAAAAAGTAAAGGCTAACCCCTTTAATTTTTTTTTCCGGATTTTTTTCAAAAAATCAAAAAATCAATTTTTAGCCAAAATACAGCTTTCTCCTTTTAACAGGTCTAAAACGACTTTTTTTAACCGTTTTTGACCCTAACTCAAAAGTTTCAAAAGTGACCAAAATCGGTCAAAAAGTAAAGGCTAATCCCTTTACTTTTTTCTCTCAAATCAAATCAAATATTTTTACCCAAAATACAGTCTTCTCCTTTCCACAGAATGCCTAAAACGACTTTATTTAACCGTTTTTGACCCTAACTCAAAAGTGACCAAAATCGGTCAAAAAGTAAAGGCTAACCCTTTTAATTTTTTTTTTTCCCGATTTTTTTCAAAAAATCAAAAAATATATTTTTAGCCAAAATACAGCTTTCTCCTTTTAACAGGTCTAAAACGACTTTTTAACCGTTTTTGATCCTAACTCAAAAGTGACCAAAATCGGTCAAAAAGTAAAGGCTAACCCCTTTACTTTTTTTTTTCGGGATTTTTTTCAAAAAATCAAAAAATATATTTTTAGCCAAAATACAGCTTTCTCCTTTTAACAGGTCTAAAACGACTTTTTTTAACCGTTTTTGACCCTAACTCAAAAGTTTCAAAAGTGACCAAAATCGGTCAAAAAGTAAAGGCTAACCCCTTTACTTTTTTTCCCAAATCAAATATACAGCCTTCTCCTTTCCACAGAATGCCTAAAACGACTTTATTTAACCGTTTTTGACCCTAACTCAAAAGTGACCAAAATCGGTCAAAAAGTAAAGGCTAACCCTTTTAATTTTTTTTTTTCCCGATTTTTTTCAAAAAATCAAAAAATATATTTTTAGCCAAAATACAGCTTTCTCCTTTTAACAGAAGGTCTAAAACGACTTTTTAACCGTTTTTGACCCTAACTCAAAAGTGACCAAAATCGGTCAAAAAGTAAAGGCTAACCCCTTTACTTTTTTTTTTCGGGATTTTTTTCAAAAAATCAAAAAATATATTTTTAGCCAAAATACAGCTTTCTCCTTTTAACAGGTCTAAAACGACTTTTTTTAACCGTTTTTGACCCTAACTCAAAAGTTTCAAAAGTGACCAAAATCGGTCAAAAAGTAAAGGCTAATCCCTTTACTTTTTTTTCTCAAATCAAATCAAATATTTTTACCCAAAATACAGTCTTCTCCTTTCCACAGAATGCCTAAAACGACTTTATTTAACCGTTTTTGACCCTAACTCAAAAGTGACCAAAATCGGTCAAAAAGTAAAGGCTAACCCTTTTAATTTTTTTTTTTCCCGATATTTTTCAAAAAATCAAAAAATATATTTTTAGCCAAAATACAGCTTTCTCCTTTTAACAGAAGGTCTAAAACGACTTTTTAACCGTTTTTGACCCTAACTCAAAAGTGACCAAAATCGGTCAAAAAGTAAAGGCTAATCCCTTTACTTTTTTTTCTCAAATCAAATCAAATATTTTTACCCAAAATACAGTCTTCTCCTTTCCACAGAATGCCTAAAACGACTTTATTTAACCGTTTTTGACCCTAACTCAAAAGTGACCAAAATCGGTCAAAAAGTAAAGGCTAACCCTTTTAATTTTTTTTTTTCCCGATTTTTTTCAAAAAATCAAAAAATATATTTTTAGCCAAAATACAGCTTTCTCCTTTTAACAGAAGGTCTAAAACGACTTTTTAACCGTTTTTGACCCTAACTCAAAAGTGACCAAAATCGGTCAAAAAGTAAAGGCTAACCCCTTTACTTTTTTCCCACCGGATTTTTTTCAAAAAATCAGATAAAATATTTTTACCCAAAATACAGCCTTCTCCTTTCCACAGAATGCCTAAAACGACTGTATTTAACCGTTTTTGACCCTAACTCAAAAGTTTCAAAAGTGACCAAAATCGGTCAAAAAGTAAAGGCTAACCCCTTTACGTTTTTTCCCCCGGATTTTTTTCAAAAACTTAAACAAAAAATTTTCAGCCAAAATACAGCCTTCTCCTTTTAACAGAAGGTCTAAAACGACTTTATTTAACCGTTTTTGACCCTAACTCAAAAGTTTTAAAAGTGACCAAAGTCGGTCAAAAAGTAAAGGCTAACCCCTTCACTTTTTTTTTCAGGATTTTTTTCAAAAAATAAAAAAATAATTTTCAGCCAAAATACAGCGTTCTCCTTTTCACAGAATGCCTAAAACGACTGTATTTAACCGTTTTTGACCCTAACTCAAAAGTTTCAAAAGTGACCAAAATCGGTCAAAAAGTAAAGGCTAACCCCCTTTACTTTTCAGGATTTTTTTCAAAAAATAAAAAAAATTTTTTTTACCCAAAATACAGCCTTCTCCTTTCCCCAGAATGCCTAAAACGACTTTATTTCACCGTTTTGGACCCTAACTCAAAAGTTTCAAAAGTGACCAAAATCGGTCAAAGAGTAAAGGCTAACCCCTTCACCTTTTTTTTTCCGGATTTTTTTCAAAAAATCAAAAAATATATTTTTAGCCAAAATACAGCCTTCTCCTTTTAACAGAGGGTCTAAAACGACTTTTTTTAACCGTTTTTGACCCTAACTCAAAAGTTTCAAAAGTGACCAAAATCGGTCAAAAAGTAAAGGCTAACCTTTGGATCAATCTACACAAAACGGAAAACCACTAACTCTCATCATATTATATCCTCACAACCCCCATTAACAAAACTGCCACTAAAATATATTTGGACTGATGAATCGAGTGAAACTTTTAGAAAAGAACTGAGGTCGGCCGAATTACAAAGAAAATTAAACACATTCCTTGATGATGACTTCTCTTCTGACAGAGAAAGCATTAACAAATGTGTCAATGAATTTCAAAAATATTATCAATGTAGCATCCAAAAAATCTCTAAAAATCAAAAAGAAAAAATATCGACGTAAGATTAATAACATTGCAAATAAAAAATGGTTCGATAAAGATTGTAGATTTAAAAGACACCAGTTACGAAAACTAGCTAACCAGAAACATAGAGATCAAAATAATACTGAAATCAGAATTGCATACCATACCGCTCTAAAAGATTATAAAAGCACTTTAGAAACGAAAAAGAACAATTTTCATTTTAATAAAATCCAAGAACTTGAAAATGCTAGCAATGATCCTCTACTTTTCTGGAAAACACTTAGAAACAGCAGTGATGACCTTGATTTTAATGATACTAAAAAAATACCACAACCAAGCGAATGGCTCAACCATTTTGAAACACTACATTCAGAACATCAATTAAATAAGGAACAAGGCGCAATTATTGAATGTCTAAAAGACTACGAGAAAATGAAAGACAATTTTAATGAACTTGATGACGTCATCACAGAAGATGAACTACTAAAAGCAGCGAAAAAACTAAAATCAAAAAAAAGCTGTGTATAACGACAGAATTAGTAATGAAATGATTAAATGTAGTGTTGAAATTCTTTCCAAAGGTTTTTTAAAAGTTTTTAACAATATTTTAACATCAGGGAAGTTTCCTGAATTATGGACTGAAGGCCTTATAACCCCGATCCATAAATCGGGAAACTCCCTCGATCCCAACAACTATCGAGGTATTTGTGTCTCAAGCTGCATGGGCAAATTATTTTGCTCAATTATGAACAATAGATTAATGAATTCTGCAAACAAAAAGAAACTAATTCACCCTACTCAAATCGGATTTATGCCGGGAAATAGAACGGCAGACCATGTTCTCACACTGAAAACTCTGCATGATAAATACGTTAAACAGAGTAAGAATGAGAAAATTTATACATGTTTTGTCGACTTTAGAAAAGCTTTTGATTCCGTTTGGCATCAAGGCTTATTCTACCAATTAATAAAAAATAACATAGGAGGACATTTCTATGATTTAATTCAAGACCTCTATTCAAGCACCAAATGTGCAATAAAACTTTCCGATAACAGAACTCTGTTTTTCCCCTACAAAAAGGGAGTTCGTCAAGGATGCATTTTGAGCCCTTTACTATTTAATATTTATATAAATGAACTCCCAAAACTATTCGAACAAACACAATCAGATCCATTTGTATTACCAAACGGGACTGCTATAAACAGTCTCCTATATGCAGATGATCTCATTATACTTTCACGCTCAAAATCAGGTTTACAAAACTGTTTAAACCAACTGCACGAATGGTGTAGTAAGTGGCTAATGGAAGTAAACATCAAGAAAACTAAAATTATGATTCTACAAAAACATAACTCAAAATTACCAGACCTTAATTTCCACATTGGAGATAAAAAGATAGATATAGTCAAAGAGTATACCTATCTTGGTCTCAAACTTGTACCCAACGGCAACTTTAAGCTTGCTCAACAACAGCTATGCGAAAAAGCTCTGCATGCCCTTCTTAAAATTCGTAAAAAACTTGATTTTCATAAACTCTCTCCGAAAACAGCTACCAAAATTTTTGACACAGTTATCTCCCCCATTCTACTATACAACTCAGAAGTCTGGGGAGCATATGAAAAAAATGATCTTAACAAATGGGACAATTCCGAAACAGAAAAAGTCCACCTAAGATTTTGCAAATTATATTTAGGTGTGAACAGAAAAGCAAGCAATATAGCTTGCAGAAGTGAACTTGGGAAGTATCCACTTCTGATTTCAATTAAAAAGAATATAATCAACTATTTTAAACATATTCTCAAACTAGACGACAACTCAATTGTTAAACAATCACTCCTAATGTCTAAACATTTATATGATAATGGTAAAGAATCTTATTATACCAAGGCGATAGCTATGTTAAAACCATTCTATGATAAAACAAACTTGGAAAATGATATTATCAACTACTGTACAAAAACTGTCGTAAATAAAATGAAAGCGAAATATGAAGAATTCTGGCGTCATAAAATGACTAACTCCTCCAAACTATCTTTCTTTTGTAAATTCAAAAACCAATACAAAATGGAAGAATACTTATCTCTAATTAAAAATCCAACAATAAGGAGAACATTCTCCCAATATCGTGTAAGCAACCATAAGTTGCAAATTGAACGAGGAAGATACGAAAATGTTCCTCGTGAAGAGCGTATTTGTAAACTATGTGACTCTGGCAATGTGGAAAACGAATTCCACTTCGCCTTCACATGCCAAAAATACCAACATTTACGAGACAACTCAAACAACATTCTCAAAAATCTGTTTGATCTCAACACAACAACAGAAACTAAACAGAAATTACTTGAACACACGATGTCTTCGGATGATCCTGTTCTGATAAATCTATTTTCCAAGTTTGTATTTCTCTGCACAAAGGAACGAGAAGATAGCCTCAAATCCCTGGAAACCCAAAATAATGGAAAAAACCCCAAAACAAACAACACCCAAATACTTCTCTCTATACATACTATACTTCCAATATAGTATTGGGATATAACCATACATATTATATTATATAATATAATAGTTATTATATATATATATATATATATATATATATATATATATAAGTTTTCATATTAATATAATATAATATATTATATTAATATAAAAACTTATATTATACTTAAAAAGAAAACTCTTAAATGAACATGTGTACACAGTAGTCATAACATTATTGTTTGAACACTAGAACAATTTATAGATTATCTTATATATATATATATATATATATATATATATATATATATATATATATATTGTTGTTCAGTGCTCTTACAGCACTTATATACTTTAGCAATGCCAGTGCAATTAGGTCGTACCAATAAAGTTTTATTAAAAACAAAACAAAAACCCTTTAGTTTTTGTTTTCCAGATTTTTTTCAAAAAATCAAAAAATATATTTTTAGCCAAAATACAGCCTTTTCCTTTTAACAGAAGGTCTAACACGACTTTATTTAACCGTTTTTGACCCTAACTCAAAAGTTTCAATAGTGACCAAAATCGGTCAAAAAGAAAGGCTAACCCCTTTACTTTTTTTTTTCCGGATTTTTTTCAAAAAATCAAATAATATATTTTTAGCCAAAATACAGCCTTCTCCTTTTAACAGAAGGTCTAAAACGACTTTATTTAACCGTTTTTGACTCTAACTCAAAAGTTTCAAAAGTGACCAAAATCGGTCAAAAAGTAAAGGCTAACTGCTTTACTTTTTTTTCCGGATTTTTTTCAAAAAATAAAAAAAAAGCTTTTTATCCAAAATACAGCCTTCTCCTTTTCACAGGTCTAAAACGACTTTATTTAACCGTTTTTGACCCTAACTCAAAAGTTTCAAAAGTGACCAAAATCGGTCAAAAAGTAAAGGCTAAGCCCTTTACTTTTTTTTTTCCGGATTTTTTTCAAAAAATCAAAAAAATTTTTTTTAGTCAAAATACAGTCTTTTGTATTGCTTTCTACAGGAGACATGAGATTAAGGGTTATTTCTTTGTGTTTCGCGCACCAATATGAAAAACGTCGTGTCTACACAGCTATACACAGCTATACACAGCTATACGCAGCTATACGTAGCTATACACAGCTATACGTAGCTATACACAGCTATACACAGTTATACGTAGCTATACACCGCTATACACAGCTATACGTAGCTATACACCGCTATACGTAGCTATACACAGCTATACGTAGCTATACACCGCTATACACAGCTATACACAGCTATACGTAGCTATACACAGCTATACACCGCTATACACAGCTATACACAGCAAAACGTAGCTATACACAGCTGTACGTAGTTATACACAGCTATACACAGCTATACGTAGCTATACACAGCTATACGAACCTATACGTAGCTATACGTAGCTATACACAGCTATACGCAGCTATACGCAGCTATACGCAGCTATACGTAGCTATACACAGCTATACACAGCTATACACAGCTATACGTAGCTATACGTAGCTATACGTAGCTATACACAGCTATACGTAGCTATACGCAACTATACACCGCTATACACAGCTATACGTAGCTATACACAGCTATACACAGCTGTACGTAGCTATACACAGCTATACACAGCTATATGTTTGGTTTATAAATTATTAATGATTTGGAGAAGTATATAATATCATCATAATCACAGTGCCCTGTATTTACACTATATACATGTATATAAGAAATTTATGCTGACAAAATATCTTGGCTGTTATATCGACATCACAAAACCTGCTTTGTTTACTTGATTTAGGTGTTGTTCAATATCTTGTATAATGAAATTAAGAAACCAAAGTTTGTGCACACGAGAGCTGCTACAGTGGTCTGACCACAGAATAGTAGATACACCAAAAGTCTGACTATTGTGAAAGTACTAAAATATTCTATAATCTGATGTCTAAGTGTCACTCAATTGTACATTTTGATAAATTGTTGAAAAGCTATTGTGAGCTGTTGGGAAACTTAAAGCCTTGAATATATTGAAAGCCTTGAAATGAAGAAATATATCTGTTGAAACTACGATACTGAGTATTGTACAGTCTTATTCAAAATACTAGCAGAATCACAAAATATTAGTGATATACATAACACTTGAATGCCATTGACAGCATATTTATGACAGGTAAAATGTTGATAATCTGGGGTGATTAATTCTTTGAAAGTTTTCATGGCGATAATGTATTATGGATTATTTTTGTGGAAACACCAAGTAAAATATTTATTTGCTGAGCTTAGACCTGAGTCAACAGGCCAAAAGCTCAGCAAATAAATATTTTACGTGGTGTTTCCACAAAAATAATCTATATGGTCTAGGGTGAGTTGTACAAATCCGAGATAAAGAACAGTACTGATCATGCTTTGAACAACCTAATATAAAATGTTATCCACTGAATACATGTAGTTACGTATGTGATAGTGTTGTTCAGTGGATATAAGTTAATTGGGTTGTTCAAAGCACCAATAGAGTAGCAATCCAGGCTTCATACAAAAAATTGAATTTTACAAGATCACTTTGGGGCATGTTATAATGCTAATATATGCTATGCCATATATTAATATATGGAAACAGCCAGTAAAGATGTATGTATAGTATGTGCCATGTTCAAATTAGGAACACGTGTATAAAATGATTTAAAATAACTCATTTGTTTGTGTTTTCTGCGTACTTTTCACACATTTTCATGCATTGCTTCTTAAGGCTATATCTCTCTGTGCTTAATAGCGGTAGTCACATGTACGCATTGCGTACCTATTTTTTACTTTGTCACCATAAACACTAGAAAATGTTATCATGCTTACCTGCTGATAAAAATATAAACCAGTTTCTTCATTTTAAAATATCGTCTCAAAAATTCCAAGTGATATCGACAAATCAGTTCGAAGAAAACAAAGATTAAAATCCGGTACTCTGTAAAGCTAAGATGACCGCATGTTCAACAAAAGGTCCGCTATGCGTACATGTATCTGCGCAAACCCACCACTGTGAGAATCATGTCAAGATCTTGTGCGATCTTGGAAAATCTTGTAAGATCTTAAGAAAAATCTTATAGGATTTTTACACGTAGATCTTATAAGATTTTATCGAGATCTTATAAGATAATTAAAGATCAGAGAAAGTACACGTTCAATTCTCTGACCAAAATAATTTATCATGACTCACAAAAACTGTGGTAGATCGCAGTCAAAAGTTTACTATAAGTCACGTTAAAAATACTTACCAGTTTTATCAGCAATATCCCCTATCTGCGAAATGTTTTAGTGCAAAGCTTTGTCGGAAATATAGAATTTAATGGCTAACTGAAGATATATCCCAATACAGCTGTTGAGCCGGACACCGCGGGTCTAAAGTATACCCCTGAATCGCCTGTAGGTAAGGTTTGTGCCATTTGGGAAACTTATACCGTTAGATGGAGCGTTAATTCTGTACAACAAATGTGAATTAAAAAAATCGTAGAATAGCAACGGAGAAAAATCTATTTGAACTGAGATGAGCGCCAAATATCAAATGTCAATTATCGGGTCAAACGCAATCATATTTAAAGTATCCCTGAATCGTCTGTAGGTTTGTGCCATTCACGAAATTGTCTTCTACAGTGAGATAGAGCGTTAAATACTCTACAACACATGTGAATTAGAAAAAATCGCATAGAATAGAACCTTGAAAAATCATAGTGTTTTAGTCAAAAACTTTGTCGGAAATATAGAATTTAACGGCTAACAGCCGTATTGGGATATATCTTCATTGCAGTTGAGCCGCCCGCGGATACCGCGTTTTTAAAGTATACCCCTGAATCGTCTGTAGGTTTGTGCCATTCACGAACTCAACAGTTATATAGAGCGTTAAATTCTGTACAACATATGTGAATTAGAAAACATGGTATAGAATAGCAACGGAGAAAAGGCTATTTGAACTGACGTGAGCGCAAATATCAAATTGCATTATTACGCTATTTACTTGACATACGGTCAAACCACGTCATATTTAAAGTAAATCCCTGAATCGTTTGTAGATTTGTGCCATTTGGGAAACTTGCACGGTTAGATAGAGCGTAAAATTCTGTACAACGTATGTGAATTAGAAAAAATCGTATAGAATAGCAACGGAGAAAAATCTATTTGAACTGAGATGAGCGCAAATATCAAATTGCATTATTATGCTAACACTTGGCGTACGGTCAGACGCAATCATTTTAAAGTATTCCCGAATCGTCTGTAGGTTTGTACCATTCACGAAATTCGTACAGTTAGATAGAACGTTAAATTATGTACAAGATATGTGAATTTGAAAAAATCGTATAGCATAGAACCCTGAAAATCGTAGTATTTTAATCCAAAACTTTGTCGCTTCGAAGGACTTCGTGATATGGCGGACGAAATATTGTTACAGCACAGCACACACTACAGGTCAGTGGTTACCCAAAAAAGCTAACATACATACATACACACACACAACACGATAGCAATATATCTGCTGCGCAGATAACAACAACAACTGAATGACGTAGAATTAGCATGACGCAGAGCTTTGTAGTATCGCTGTGTATAGCTAGGTATAGCTGTGTATAGCTTTTTATAGCTGTGTATAGCTACGTTTAGCTGTGTATAGCTACGTATAGCTGTGTATAGCTGTGTATAGCTACGTATAGCTACGTATAGCTGTGTATAGCTACGTATAGCTACGTATAGCTGTGTATAGCTACGTATAGCTGTGTACAGCTACGTATAGCTGTGTATAGCTACGTATAGCTGTGTATAGCTACGTATAGCTGTGTATAGCTGTGTATAGCTGTGTATAGCTGTGTATAGCTGTGTATAGCTGTGTATAGCTAGGTATGTATATGTATAGCTGTGTATAGCTGTGTATGTATGTGTATAGCTGTGTATAGCTACGTATAGCTGTGTATAGCTACGTATAGCTGTGTACAGCTGCGTATAGCTGTGTATAGCTACGTATAGCTGTGTATAGCTGTGTATAGCTACGTATAGCTGTGTATAGCTGTATATTGCTGTGTATAGCTACGTATAGCTGTATATATATACACACACACATATATATATATATATATATATATATATATATATATATATATATATATATATATATATATATATATTATTATATATTTATATATATTATGATTACATGACGTTTTTCATATTGGTGCGCGAAACACAAAGAAATAACCAGATTAAGCGCCTGGGGTACCAGGTAATTCATAGGTAGTGGGTATAGGACTCATTGCCCTCAAGAGAACAATGATTACAGCAAGGACTAAGGATTGGTAAGGACAGGAAAAGGAACACCAAACCCCAAGTCTACTATAGAAAGCAATTCAACTTAATATCCAAGATATTTTCTATACTATCTTTACTCTCATCGCTGCAAAGAAAAGATCATGCCTGCAATACATAGATAGTCTAAAATTCTGTCAGTGGCTGCTGGGGCAAAATGCAGGGAGAAGTATACTTTCAGTAAGGAAATGCAGAGTCAAAGGTAACCACTAGCCACACACCCCACCCAATGTGGTAACTTCACATGTGGTCTCTTGTCGATCAACACTATAATTATTAACTACTTAGGCCCAGGAATCCCACAGGCAACATATGTTGCAGAAAAACTATACTGTATTGGCAATTAACAAGGCCCTGAACCACAAGTTGCACAATGCAAGGGGCCCATGACTAGTATATTGAGCACAATTTTTCATCACCAGATTTTGGACCAGAATACAGTACACTTCTGTAATTGGATTCATACGTTTAGAATGCTCTACTGCATTTGAGCTCAGCAACCACCAACTAAATAGAACCCTACAGCTCCCAGTATTTGTGACTGTGTAAGGACAGATAAAGGAATCACAAACCCCAACTGTACTATAGAAAGCAATTCAACTTAATATCCAAGATATTTTCTCTACTACATCTACTCCCATCTCTGCAAAGAAAAGATCATGCCTGTGTCAGTGGCTGCATGCTGGGGCAAAATGCAGGGAGAAGTATACTTTCAGTTATAAAGAAATGCAGAGTCAAAGGTAACCACTAGCCCACCCCACCGGGCAATGTGGTTACTTCATGGTCTCTTGTCGATCAACACTATAATTATTAACCACTTAGGGCCATGAATCCCACAGGCAACATAATAATGTCGCAGAAAAAACTATACTGTACTGGCAATTAACCAGGCCCTGAACCACAAGTTGCACAATGCAAGGGGCCCATGACTAGTATACAATTACTGTACCTTTGAGCATAATTTTTCATCACCAGATTTTGGACCAAAATACAGTATACTTCCATAATTGGATTCATACGTTTAGAATGCTCTACTGCATTTGAGCTCAGCAACCACCAACTAAATAGAACCCTACAGCTCCCAGTATTTGTGGCTGTGATTTTCTCAGTGTAAGGTGGAAATAGACATAGCAGGGAACTAAGTCCTTGGGTAGGAAGTTGTATTGCTTTCTACAGTAGAGGTGAGATAAGCGATAGGGGTACCAGGTAAATTATAGGAAGTGGGTAGGAATAGGTTTCATTGTCCTCAAGAGAACAATGATTACAGCTAGGACTAAGGATCAGTAAGGACAGGTAAAGGAATCACAAACCCCAACTGTACTATAGAAAGCAATTCAACTTAATATGCAAGATATTTTCTCTACTATATCTACTCCCATCGCTGCAAAGAAAAGATCATGCCTGCAGTACAGAGATAGCCTGAATGTTCTGTCAGTGGCTGCTGGGGCAAAATGCAGGGAGAAGTATACTTTCAGTAAGGAAATGCAGAGTCAAAGGTAACCACAAGCCACACACTCCACCCAATGTGGTTACACTATAATTATTAATTTGTATTTGTAAAGGTCCGCGATCGTAATGGTATTACTAACAGTGTATTGCCAATTGGTATTTAATTTAAAGGTATTCATAAAGGTATTGGTATTTGTAAAGGTTTTGAGAAAGCTATTGTTGGTAAAGATATTATTGGCAAAGGTATTATTGGTAAAGGTATTGGTAAAGGTATTATTAGTAAAGATATTCGTAAAGGTTACAATTATTGGCAAAGGTATTCGTATAGGTTTTGGATTGATAACTCACCGATATACTGTATCCTGGAAGCATTGTGTCATGATCGAACATGTTTCTTTCATCTGTTTTATTAGCAAACCGGCTTGATAAAAATAGTAGAAACAAACTAGAAAAGAAAACATTGTTTACTTCAATGACCCAAGCTCTCGCGATTGGGAAAAGGAACTACAGTAGTTCGAACAGTACTGAAAGAAATTGAAAATGGTCAAGGTTTATACAAGGTGACATATTTTCAACAGACATCTTACCTTTGTCCTCTCGAGTCTCGTCGATTATAATATTGTCGAAGAAACACAAATATTGCGTCCATGTAATAGCTAAGCAATTAACAAATTTTGGAGGACTTAGTTAAAGAACCAAAACCCAATGATGGAGGGGATTTTTCTTGATTAAATGAAAGAGTTTGTTACATATTTCTTCCACCATATTGGCAGACTTTAAATTTCCCGCCAATTCCCGGGCAAATCCCGGCGAATTCCGAGTGTTTCCGATAACACGCGACTTGCACGATCAGGTTGTGCCATGGGTTGTGCACGTGGGATCTCGACCAAAACACGCATTCTCGTCTCGCGCCAAGATTACTCTTGTTATTGACTTTAATTCACCACTCGAAGATAAAATTCATATCTTCGCACCACCGTGTAATATCCTTTATATATGAGTAATGTTTGTTTTGTGCGGGCGTGCGGGTTGTGGTCCGGCAGCAATGGCCGGTACTCGTTCCCAGGGCACCTCTGAAATGTTGGGACAAGATGGCGGATAAACAACAAAATTCAGAAGCTTTTATACTACGCATTGATACCGTTTTTATGGCCGAATAAAAGTTCTTAAATTGGCATTCACCCTGTTTATTTTGGATCTTGGTAGAAGTAATCTTATTTTTCTTCGTCCGATCGCTCATCGAATCTCCGAAAACTTGAGAATACTCCGTAGTCCGTATTAAAAACTTCAAATATCAATGAGTTCAGTTGGTTTTGACGGGTCCAGCGTCGGTAGACTCGAAGGATCGTCAGGTACTTCTGGAGGTCTAGTAGTTAGGAAAGCAAGTGGGAAGGGTAGTTCTAAGACAGCAACTGCAGGAGGTAGTTTATTGGGACTTCAAGAACTGGCTGAGCAAAAACGAAAGGAGAAGGAAGCTGAGCTTCAGTCGAGTACATCAAAAAAACAAAAACTAAATTCAGGGGAAGAGGACAAGAATGGAAACGAAAGGACTAGGCATTATCGTTTACAGAGGGTCGAAACACCATCCCACCCTGGTGGAGTAAGTGAGGAGTATAAAGAAAAAAAGAAGAAAAGAGATGAGCGGGACAGGGCACAGAGGAAGGGTGGTGTGTACGCGGATACAAGAAAGAAGGAAGTGAAGGAAAGGGAATCGTCAAGAGGAAATAGAAGGGATAAGTATTCTGATCGAACTAGGGCAAGTAAAGTAGGTAGAGACGATGGATCTTCTACTGGTAGGAGTGAGAGTTCCAGGGAGTCTCGCTCAACGCGGGGACGATACAACTGGGAAGAAACACCCAGTAATAGAAGAAAGGAGGACAGGGAAAGTACACCAAGTCGACCATCAAGAGGTTTGTGTTTCTATTTTAAAATATGTAAAATAAAAAATATAAAAGGAATCTGTATGGGATAGACTGCACCTTGTGAGTACCACTCATTCACTGACCACCTGAGATGGTATCTAGCAAAGGTGGTGGAACTCAGGGGGGGGGGGGGAATGGCAAGGTGGATAAGCTAGTGGAGGATCCACAAGGGGTGGGGTGCATAGTAAAATTCTATTTAGGGAATTCAGGGTTCTGAGTGTTAACACCGCTGCCAAATGTTTGCACATGCATGATTTGCTAGAATAAACATCAAGAGAAGCCGTGGTGACAACAACCAGACAGTGAAGACTAAGTAAGACTTGACAATTCATTTCTGTTTTAAAAAAAGGGTAAAGAAAATTATGAAGGGGCAATTTCAGAATATGTTACAATATTGACAAAGTAGCCATGCACAAATTATCTACCTTATCTTTTCTGTAGTATGCTTGCCCGCGCTCCTGTGACAATTGCCTGCAACTAACCAGAATAGAAGCCTCTGCGGAGGAGAGAGGTATGCTTATAATTTTAACTTTCGTGTCGACTATTGGACCAGTCCAAATATTTCAGTGTTTTCCCACTCTTTCTGAGAACGAGCTTGGACATCGTGCATGTGCAAAATGTTTGGCAGTGGTGTTCCGAGTGTTAACCCCTGTAAAGGGATAAAGGACTGGGGGCTAATCATCCTTACTCACAGCCAGTGGCTGGATTATAATAATAATAATGATGGTACTTATATAGCGCCTATACATTGCTGTCCTAAGCGCTTTACAATGTCATATTATGCTTTACAAAATTATTATCTATATTTACAGTAAATTTTTATTATAATATTAATGTTAAAAATGCCAATAAGATACTAAATGACTTTACCTCTGATTACAAGTATTCAGCAAATGAGTTGCCATCTATCAACTATAAAATGTCTGACTATTATTATATGTAATGTAATGTTATTTTATGAACTGTAGCAACTGAGGGTATATATATATGTGACCTAATTTTATCTTCCACTTTACAGAAATTTGCAACTCAGTTTTCACCCAAATCTTCGGAAGTTCGTTCTGAAGTTCGCAAGTTCGTTGGGAAGTTCAAAGTTCGTTTTGACTATGCATTTGATTGGCTGCTAGGAACCAAGCAACCAATCAAATCAGGGACGTAGCCAGGATTTTGAAAGGGGGGGAGCTGAAATCAAAATAAATTTTTAGGGGGGTCTGGGGGCATGCTTCCCCAGGGAAATTTTGAAATCGAGAGTTGCTGAAATGCCATTTCCTGGCTTTTGAAGGAAGATTTTACAGACTCTAAAGGTTAAAAAAACATCATATGAAATACTCAAAACACGCAAACATCACATAGATAGTAAAAATGCATACACTCAGTAGATTGAATACGCTGTTTACAGTTTATTTCCTGACACAATTCATATTGCATCAGTTTTGTTGTTACACGTGTCTATTGTTTTATATCAAAAGGGGGGGGGGGGGGAGCCGCGGCTCCCCTGGCTACGTCCCTGAATCAAATGCAGCCGAGTTCAAAACGAACTACGAATTTCCGAAGATTTGGGTGAAAAGTGAGTTTCAAATGACTGTAAGCAATAAACACACTTGCTTTTTAGATCTTAAAACGCCATCTCGCAGTGCTTGGGATGAAGATGAAGACATGACACCATCAAGAAGGAACTGGGACGCACCATCTCCAGCCAGATCAGATGTGTCAAGAAAAGATCGCAGTGAAAGAAGGTTGGCAATTTTGACTCCTTTAAATGCTTGTACAGAATTAAATTGAAAACTTAACTTTACTTTTTAGGGGCATCAAAGTATCTGTCTGTGTTATAAGAATTGTCCGGGTTTACAAACTTACCGAAAATTCAGTTATCATATTTTCTGGGCTAAGTCGCACCGTTGTACTGTGTAAACCACGGTGCCAGTTTTTCAGTAATTCTTCGGGAAAATCTTTGATAAATCACACCGTTACACTGTATAAGCGACATTTCTAAACTGGCCAATGTCTTACAATGTAGCGACTTATAACGTAGCGTAACATCTTACAACGTAGCATAATATCGTAGAACGTAATGTATACCGTCTTGTAAATAGCGCATAAGCGTAACAACTAAAAACATAGCGTAACGTCTTATAACGTAACGAAACGTATTATAACGTAGCGTATAACATCTTAAAACATAGCCTAATATCGTAGAACGTAACGTCTTATAATGTAAGAACGTAGCGTAACATCTTGCAACGTAGCTTAATGTCCTAGAACGTAACGTAACGTCTTGTAACGTAGCCTAACAAGTAACAACTTACAACTTAGTGAAACGTCTTACAACGTACGTAATGCGACGTTTTATAACGTAGTATAATGTCTTATAATGTAGCTTAATGTAACGTAACGTAACGTCTTAGAACGTAGTGTAACAACTTCACGTGGTACAGTACTGCTCAGAAATAACCTAACAAAAACTGGGGTCAAACCTAGGTTTAACCTCAGCTTAATCGTAATATAACTCTGTTCAGTGTTAGTTAAACTGTCTCTAAATCACTATGAATCAAAATATAGACTGTTTTCTGTATTGCTATATAGATAATTTTATTGTGCTTTACTAAAGTTTATTACCATTTCTATCATTGTTTAACTTAACCTCAACCTCGACCACACTGTTAGGTTATTTCTGAGCGGTACTGTATGTGCATTGCTGTAAGTTCCAAGGAAAGTGTTGCAATTAAATTTTGACAATTTTTTAGGCACCAGAAGAAAGTTGATGACACACCTGCTTTTACTCCGACATATAAATACAATAGCTGGGCAAGTGAAAGGAAGAGCCTTGGTGCAACCCCTAGATTATCCAGAGGAAAAGGTACACTTCAGACTCATTATAAACTACAGATTTAGGATGTAATATATCATACACGAGGAGTGTTTCATCAGGATATCCAAACACTGAGACGTTTGTTGAAAACCGAGGCGAAGCCGAGGTTTTTGAACAAACTTCGAAGTGTTTGGATATCCTGATTAAATACTTCTCCGAGTGTATGATATAGCATCTCGAACAAATCAGTATTTAAAGAGAAAATTTTGCTTAATTTATGTAATTTCTTCCTCCAATATCCAAACCACAGACACGGTACTGATTTCCTTTGTGTTTTCCTTATGAATTATTACTGAGTTTGAGATGGTACAGTATACATATATATATAACCTTAACCACTTGCGTTATGAATGGGGGTGCACGAATGTGGTGGGGTTCGTAGAGGTGTGTGGATCCGAAAATATTCAAAACTGCTGTACTATCCCAATGGATGGAGTGGATATAAACAGAATATGTCATTCATTGATGCATTATTGCATGTAATCGTTTGCTAATCTGCCACAGGTCAGAGGGGTGAAGAAGATACTGAAAAAGAAATGTCTGCGTCTGAAAGAAGAGAATGGGATGAAGAACAAAAGGTTCGCTCATAATTTATGCTTTGTAAAAATTAGGACAGGTAAATGTTAAGAATGTTTGCTTGAAAACAACAAAATCTAGATCCTGATATCACATAGAATATTGATGCACTAATGCAATTTTTTTAGCCCATTGCTTCCTAAGATGTCTGAGGGTTCTTCCTTTGGCGAGTAAAATCGTCTGGCGTTAGACAGAGTAAAAACATGAAGGGGGCGATTTTGGCCAGCTCAGGCAGGAATAAGTTAACTGTTTGATATTCTGGTATTCTTTTCACTACAGAGACTGGATCGAGCTTGGTACGATATGGACAGTGGTCAGGATGAAACACACAATCCTTTTGCAAATGTCAGTGAAGAGTATGTGCAACAGAAGGAAGAAGCTTTGACAAAGAAGCAAATTAAACGAATATCAGCTCAACAAAGACAAATTAACAAAGTACTGTAACATTCATGTCTACATTACTTTACATTCATTACATTACATTACATTACTGTGTATTGCGTTACGTTACATTTACATTAACATTACATTTACAATTACAATACATTACATTACATTACACCACACTACGTTACATTGCATTTACATTATATTAGATTACATGACGTTACATGACGTTGCATTACGTTACATTACGTTACATTACATTACATTACGTTGGATTACATATATAAACATTACTTTACGTTACGTTACATTAAGTTACATTACATTGCATTACGTTACGTTAGTTTTACTTTACAATTTACATTAGATCACGTTACATTCCATTACATTACGTTGAGTTATCTTGATTCAGTTGTTTTTATTAATCACTTCAGGACAATGAGAAATGGGAAACTAATCGAATGCTTACAAGTGGAGTTGTTCAGCGTTTGGAAGTCGATGATGATTTTGACGACGAGCAACAAAACCGAGTGCACCTTCTGGTACACAATATGGTACCACCTTTCTTGGATGGTAGAATAGTTTTTACCAAACAACCAGAGCCAGTGATCCCAGTCAAGGTAAGAGGAAGGAGGGAGGGAGGGGGGAGGGAGGGAGGGGGAGGGAGGGAGGGAGGGGGAGGGAGAGGGAGGGGGAGGGAGGGAGGGAGGGGGGAGGGAGGGAGGTAGGGAGGGAGGGAGGGGGGAAGGAGGGAGGGGGGAGGGAGGGAGGGAAGGAGGGAGGGAGGGAGGGAGGGAGGGAGGAAGGAAGGAAGGAAGGAAGGAAGGAAGGAAGGAAGGAAGGAAGGAAGGAAGGAAGGAAGGAAGGAAGGAAGAGGGAGGGAGGGAGGGAGGGAAGGAAGGAAGGAAGGAAGGAAGGAAGGAAGGAAGGAAGGAAGGAAGGAAGGAAGGAAGGAAGGAAGGAGGGAGGGAGGGAGGGAGGGAGGGAGGGAGGGAGGGAGGGAGGGAGGGAGGGAGGGAGGGAGGGAGGGAGGGAGGGAGGGAGGGAGGGAGGGAGGGAGGGAGGGAGGGAGGGAGGGAGGGAGGGAGGGAGGGAGGGAGGGAGGGAGGGAGAGAGAGAGAGAGAGAGAGAGAGAGAGAGAGAGAGAGAGAGAGAGAGAGAGAGAGAAAGAAAGAAAGAAAGAAAGAAAGAAAGAAAGAAAGAAAGAAAGGGAGGGAGCAAGCAAGCAAGCAAGCAGTCAAGGTGACATTGCAAGTGTGAACGTTAGTTAACATCAATACCACACAAGAAGTGATTAATTCTTTGAATGTTTGCATGGGGATAAATTGCTCTGAAAAAGGTCTGAATCAACAGATCGAAAAAGAAGCAATATATTATAAAGTGGTGTTACCACAAATTCTCGCTTTTCGGCTTTTATCACAAGAAGTGGCTGCCCAAACGCCCGAGCCAGGAGCCCGAGCGTTCGACATTTAGCGATATGATATTCTTTATCATTTGATAAAGGACGGTTCTTCTGACATGGCTATCATAAGTCGCAAGGGTTGCTTGGCTGTCAGGAGGTTTCGGGAGGAAAAAGAAAGAAAGAAAGCTCAACATAAGGACTGGGAACTTGCTGGGACGAAACTTGGAAACCTTCTTGGCGTTGAAAAGAAAAAAGAGGTACTTAAATTGTTATATTTGATGATTTATAGCTGGGTGTACTGTACCGCACCACACTGTTCCGTACGACACTTACTGTTACGGCACCACTGTACTCAACTGTACTGTACTGTACCGCACTGTACTGTACCGCACTGTACTGTACTGTACTGTACTGTACTGTACTGTACTACACCGTACTGTACCACACTGTACTGTACTGTACGGCACGACACTGAACTGTGACTGTACGGTAGCACACTGTACTGTACCACACTTTACTGTACTGTACTACACTGTGCTGCACGGTACTGTACTGCACTGTAGTGTACTGTACCGTACTGTACTATATCGCACTGTATTGTACTGTGTGATATTACACAGTACTGTACTGTACAACACTGTAGTGTTCTGTATTGTACAGCAACACACTGTACTGTACCAGTGTAGTGTAGTGTAGTGTAGTGTAGTGTAGTGTAGTGTAGTGTAGTGTAGTGTAGTGTAGTGTAGTGTAGTGTAGTGTAGTGTAGTGTAGTGTAGTGTAGTGTAGTGTAGTGTACAGTAGTGTAGTGTAGTGTGCGACACTATACTGTACTACATCACATTGCAGTGTACATGGTACCACACTGTACTGTGTTGTACGCCACACTGTACGACAACACATCTACTTTGTAGTGTATAGATAACTTAATGGTAAATGCTGGGTAAGATTTCTATCACTCGCATAACTTCTCTTTATTATATATATATATATATATATATATATATATATATATATATATATATATATCACGTTGAACATCATTAATAGGGTGACGATGGTAACCAGGGCGACGATTACAAGGAAAATCAAAGATTTGCAGAACATATGAAAGATAAAAGTGAAGGAAGCAGCGAGTTTGCTACCCAGAAATCACTGAAGGAACAGAGGAATTTTCTCCCAATATTTGCAGTCAGACAAGAGGTGCGTTGCTTAAGATAACAACATTTAGCAACATGAGTTTCGTACAAGCTGTCGTAAGTTAAACTCAGAGAAAACTCTGAGCTCGAGACGGGACTTGAACTCATAACCTTCCGAATGTCAGCCGAACGTTCTCACCATTGAGCCACTGGAACTCAGAGTTTAACTTACGACAGCTTGTACAGCAAAAACATACGAAAAAAATTAGCAACATGATAATTATATTTCATGATACTTTGTGTCCTAGAACCACCATTCGATACAGTAAAATACCCATACAGACATTAATATGACAGTACCATTGCGTAGGACTGATTCGTCATCATCATCATCATACTTTATTTATCCACGTAACACTTAGGAGTACAAGACTCGTTAAAACATGCACGTGCCATTAAATAAGTAAGGTTAGCCTAATATAATACAAAAGTTAAAATATGTGTATAAATAATATGTAAGTATATAATCAGTTATATATTAAAATGTTAAGAGTGATACTGGTCTAAACGCATTGACATCTGAATGGATTGAATCCAGATTTGTCCCAGGCTCTAACGCGTTAGTTGCTATTTTCCTGCTTGCAATTGCTCACAAACTAGAACTTGTTTGCCCCAAACTGCCTCGCCCCAAACTTGGGGTGAAGATCGCGTTTGTTGGCAGAGCCCACTTTCCCCGAAGCCTGCGTAGGTCGGAAAGGGGCTCTGACTCGCAGGGTAGGGGAAGGGGTCCCCCATTCTCAAACCATCCAACGAGATGGTCTAACGTGTCTGAAGAACCTTGTGGGATGCGCAGTAAAGTTCAATACGTCACTTGGCGCAATTTTCCAGACGTGCGGTGCTTGGCGTGTATGGTCACGTTGTCTGAGCCCGTATTTCTAAAGTGGCCAAAATAGTATCTTGGCAATGTTCACGCACGCTCAAAAAGAAGTATCGAGTTTGTTGGCCGGAAAGGGGCTATGACTTGCAGGGTACCCTTCCCTGTGAGATTGAGGCATTATGTTGTAGGTTCTGGTAACTTCCAAAGTCAAACTGCTTGGCATGTATGCACCAGTGGACTGAGCCCTCATTTCTAAATTTAGAATCTGGGTTCAACCCATTCAGAAGATGTCAACCGGGGTGCTGAAATATTATTTGCATAAAAATATCTAAAGATATTCGCGGAGGAGCTAAATAGTGAAACGACTTTTTTGTGTGATTTTTAGTTATTAAATGTCATTCGAGACAACCAAGTTGTGATTATCGTGGGCGAAACGGGATCAGGAAAGACCACTCAACTCACGCAGGTTTGTTGGATAGGATTGTAAAGTATTTTCCAGTTGTTGCTGTACGAGCTGTCGTACTCGTAAGTTGTTAATACTCAGAAAAAAATCCCAAAGAAAAAAAGCAGAGTGATAAACTGGTCATTTGTCAGAAGCCTTAGGCCTGGTTTTCATATGTCGCCGATCGTCGGCGATTTGTGATTTAGATGCATGTTAAAACGGGAAGTGCAGCAGCATGTTAAGTAATAAAGAACAATACAGAAAAGCAGTGCTTTTATTCTTTTACTTAACATGCATCTAAATCATGGGTGGCGACGATCGGCGACATATGAGAACCAGGCTGAAGTATTTGCAAGTAATATTGGGCATTTCACTCGATTACATTTCACTAGATTGCATATTTTTGTTTACTTTGTTAATCCACTAACGGCAGCCGAAGTTACAGAAATATATGAGTAATTCTCTAAGGATTTTGGGTGAAGGAAAATTCGAGTGTAGAATATATACATTTTAAGACCAAACCGGGACCAGACCAGTTGCGAAAAATGCAACTACACAGGCCTTCCGGCAGGAATTGAACCCACGACCTTGCGATTCTAGTGCAATGTTCTGACCACTGAGCCACGGAGGGCGTTGCCGAGAGCTTGATCGCGAGTTCTGTATCGGAGAGAATTGGGTATATTATACGTAATATTGGGCATTTCACTCGATTACATAGCGTGTAGTAAGGATTTAAGTATTTGCATCTGTGTTCATATAGTAGTTAACCTCATCAGTGGTTATAATTGTATAACAGTATAAATATGGGATATTTCTTTACAATGATCACCATTGATGGAGACACTAGATCGGAGTGTCGAAACGTTGGGTCATGAACAGTAACTTTTTAAGCTACGTTCAAAAAACTTTTAAGCCAGAGTAGCGTTGAACTATGTCTGATTCTTCACCTGGCTGCGTTGGGAATTCATTTGGTGTTTCTTAATATTGCTTTCTTGTCCACTCAGTATCTCCATGAAGATGGCTACAGTAACTATGGTATGATTGGTTGTACTCAACCACGTCGTGTAGCCGCAATGTCCGTCGCAAAAAGAGTCAGTGAAGAGATGGGAGTGAGGCTTGGTGAAGATGTTGGTTATGCCATTCGTTTTGAAGATGTTACCAGTGAGGTATAGTGGCAGAACAGCCATAATTCTATGTAAGAAACAATATGCGCCTCGTATCAAGAGCTTTGTGGGGGAAGACAGACGGAAAGAATGAATGAAGGAGGGAAGGAAAGAAGCTAGCAGGCAAGCAGGCGGCAAACAAACAAACAAACAAACAAACAAACAAACAAACAAACAAACAAACAAACAAACAAACAAACAAACAAACAAACAAACAAACAAACAAAGCAAACAAAGGAAGGAAGGAAGGAAGGAAGGAAGGAAGGAAGGAAGGAAGGAAGGAAGGAAGGAAGGAAGGAAGGAAGGAAGGAAGGAAGGAAGGATTCTGGAAGGAAGGACGGACGGACGGACGGACGGACGGACGGACGGACGGACGGACGGACGGACGGACGGACGGGAGGGAGGGAGGGAGGGAGGAGGGGAGGAGGGAAGGGAGGGAGGGAGGGAGGGAGGAAAGGGAAGGGAAGGGAAGGGAAGGGAAGCAAGCAGGCTTCGGGCAACTACAAAGTACAAACATTTTCACGATTAACCCCTATCTTCTCCAAATATGCTTAAAGCAGTAAGCTCAAATCACATATGAAAAAAATCCAGTATGCTAGCTCAGAATATTGATTTTCTAAACTTGTACTAATATTTTCCAATTGCTTTCAGTCGACCTTAGTGAAGTACATGACTGATGGCATCTTGCTACGAGAGTCTCTTAATGAGTCAGATTTGGATCGCTACAGTGCAGTTATTATGGACGAAGCTCACGAGCGATCATTGAACACAGATGTCTTGTTTGGCCTGCTTCGAGAGGTGTGTAAGGATGAATCTAGTCTGAACCTGATATTATCTTTTCATGCGCATTGTTATAATTGTGGAACAACTTTATCTTTTTACTCTGTCTAACACCAGACGATTTTACTCATCAAGGAGGACGTCTCGGAAGCAATGCACGACAAGTTCACACAGCTCAAAACGTTTAAATGAAGAACCACAAAAACTTACTTAAAACAAGACAAGTCTCGCTATTCGCTAATGGTAGTTATTTTCTTACTGTATAGGTAATTGGAAGAAGACGAGATCTGAAATTGATAGTCACATCAGCAACGATGGACTCTGAAAAGTTTGCTGTATTTTTTGGCAACGCTCCTGTTTATAAGGTAACAGAATTGTCATCATGCATCATCTGATATCATCATCATCAATATCATCATCATCATCAATATCATCATCATCATCAATATCATCATCAATATCATCATCATCATCAGTATCATCATCAATATCAATATCATCATCATCAATACCATTATTATCATCATCAATATCATCATTAATATCATCATTAATATCATGATCATCACCAATATCATGATCATCAATATCATGATCATGATCATCAATATCATCATCATCATATCTCTTTCTCACTCTCGCCATCACAATCAAAATTTTCACAATCATGATCATCTCATTATGTCTCATTACAGTCATTACTATCACCACCGTCTATGCCTGGTGATATTCAAATGCAATCTCGTAGCTATATGCGTCTTTTTTGTTGGTTACGAATTATCAGTGGGTTTGACAATGTAAATTCTAAGTGATATATAGGATACGATGCCATAAAATGTACGTTCCTTTATCCTAACAAAAAGAAACCATGATAGAAAAGGATTGATCTTCTTATTTTAGATCCCTGGTCGAACTTTTCCAGTCGAGATATTCTTCAGTAAAAATGTGGTCGAGGATTATGTTGATGCGGCCGTAAAACAAGCACTGCAAATACATCTGACACCATCAAAAGGTTGGAATTATAGAATGGCGAAACATATGACTGAAATGTCTATCTGTGTGTGTGTGTGTGTGTGTGTGTGTGTGTGTGTGTGTGTGTGCGTGCGTGCGTGCGTGTGCGTGTGCGCCTGCGCCTGCCTGCCTGCCTGCCTGCCTGCCTGCCTGCCTGCCTGCCTGCCTGCCTGCCTGCCTGCCTGCCTGCCTGCCTGCCTGCCTGCCTGCCTGCCTGCCTGCCTGCCTGCCTGCCTGCCTGCCTGCCTGCCTGCCTGCCTGCCTGTCTGTCTGTCTGTCTGTCTGTCTGTCTGTCTGTCTGTCTGTCTGTCTGTCTGTCTGTCTGTCATATCAGTTCAACAAACAAACAAACTCGCTTGTCAAAAGTAAGGTGGACACAACGAACCAAAGATATATTTTTCTACCCTAGGTGATCTTCTAATATTTATGCCTGGTCAAGAAGATATTGAAGTTACCTGTGCCTTAATAACTGGTAAGATTTCTATTTGTTTGTGTTTTTTATTCAAGTTAGGTTATGGTATTTTCAAGGACATTATTCTGTAACAGACAACACATGTTGTAATTACACTACCGCTCTGTTGCCTAATATGTTTAGAAATTCATGATAGTGTATTTTTTGCTGTTTTATTTTAGAACGTCTCGACGAAGTTGACGATGCTCCTCTTCTCGCTATCCTACCAATTTATTCCCAGCTACCTTCAGACTTACAGGCAAAGATCTTTCAGAAGTCACCAGAAGGAGTAAGAAAGTGTATTGTGGCAACTAACATTGCCGAAACATCACTCACAGGTGCTAGTAAAAAGATATCCAGAATAACTTGTCTAGTATATAGACTCGGTATTCGTTTCAATGAGGTGTCATTCAGAGTTAGAGGTGGTCGCTCAGAGAGGTGGTCGCTCGGAGAGGTGGTCGATCGGAGAGGTGGTCGCTCAGAGAGGTGGTCGATCAGAGAGGTGGTCGCTCGGAGAGGTGGTCGCTCGGAGAGGTGGTCGATCGGAGACGTGGTCGCTCAGAGAGGTGGTCGCTCAGAGAGGTGGTCGCTCGGAGAGGTGGTCGATCAGAGAGGTGGTCGCTCAGTGAGGTGGTCGCTCAGAGAGGTGGTCGATCGGAGGTGGTCGATCGGAGAGGTGGTAGCTCAGTGAGGTGGTCGCTCAGAGAGGTCTCAGAGAGGTGGCCACCCAGTGAGGTGGTCGCTCAGAGAGATCTCAGTGGTGGTGGTCGCTCAGAGAGATCTCAGAGAGGTGGTAGCTCAGAGAGGTTTCGGAGAGGTGGTAGCTCAGTGAGGTGGCCACTCAGTGATGTGGTCGCTCAGAGAGGTGGTCACTCAGAGAAGTGATTGCTCAAAGAGGTGATCACGTGGTCGGCCAGAGGTGGTTACTCAGAGAGTCGGTCGTTCAGAGAGATACTATAGGTTTAAAGCTAGACATTTCTGAAATTGTTTATTTTTGTGTGATTTTAGTGGACGGAATCATATTTGTGATTGATTGTGGTTATTGTAAGCTGAAAGTATTCAACCCTAAAATTGGTATGGATGCCTTGCAAGTTTACCCTATTAGTCAGGTTGGTGCTATATTCGAAACCATTCGCAAAACAATGTATGCCTTATGCAGAGCTTCTCGCTCTATAAGTATCTCGCTTATCAGTACCCGCATCGACATGGTGTAGAGGCGAGGGGAAAAGCGCGAGACTTGTAAACTTTGGAGACAAGGTGTCGCCATTGGTCCCAAAAAAATCCTAAGTTCCCAGAAAATATTTTAAGTCGAAAAAAAAAAAGAAAGATGGAATAAATGTCCCACAAAATTCCATCAAGTTACAAAAAGTTAAAAGTTTAGCACCATAGCCACATGCCTACATGTATACGAAAATGTATGGTTACCACTGAGTACTTTTAAAAGATACAAAACGATGGATATTCCGAATAAGATTTACATTAATTATCAATGATTTCAAGTAGAATAGTCAAATATAATATTGTAAGCGTTTAAACAAAAATCAGGTTTTACAGTCAAAATGAAAATACCTGCTTCTGTAGTTTGTTGTGTATTACTGTATTTCTGTTGCTGCTACAGAAACGTGAGAAAAATCTAGTGATAAAAGTCGCTTATTCTTGATTTATATTTGTTTGTTGGTACCGATTTGGGAGAAACATTCGTTATATTATGATTAAATTATACTTTTTATTCACATTTTTCGATAAAAAATTTTCCTCACGCTTCAGTGTAGCGACTATAGAAATACATTAATACACAACAAACTACAGAAGCAGAAGTGGGAAGGTATTTCCATTTTGACTGTAAAAAATGTGAAATTGCTTGCCTACATTAAATCGTAGAGCTAATTAGTTGTCTGTTTGTTTATCTAGAAAGCTTTCTTTATTTGCCATTACGTTCTAACTCAATTTCGAATTGCTTCATTCTTTAGGCAAACGCTAATCAGAGATCAGGAAGAGCTGGTAGAACAGGGCCTGGGTGAGTTGGACTCGAACGTTGCATGTGCCGGAATGAATATTTTTTCAAGAAATAATAACTGATTTTTTAAATTTTTTTCCGTTTTCTATTTTAGGCAGTGCTTTCGTTTGTATACAGAAAGTAATTATAAAAACGAGCTGTTGATTGCAACAGTACCCGAGATACAGCGAACTAATTTATCTAATGTCGTACTGCTGCTTAAATCTCTCGGAGTTCAAGATCTTCTGGAGTTTCACTTCATGGACCCCCCACCGCAGGTATGCTTTAACGTCTCCTCTCTCCCACTTCCGTCCCTTTTCCACCTCCCCTCCTTTCCCACCTCCCCTCCTTTCCCACCTCCCCTCCTTTCTCACCTCCCCTCCTTTCCCACCTCCCCTTCTTCCTTTCATACCTCCCCTTCTTTCCCACCTCCCCTCCTTTCCCACCTCCTCTCCTCACCTCCCCTCCTTTCCCATCTCTCCTTTGCCATCTCTCCTTTCCCACCTCCCTCCCCTCCCACCTCCCCTCCTTTCTCCCCTCCCCTCCTTTCCCACCTCCCCTCCTTCCTCCCCTCCCCTCCTTCCTTTCCTATCTCCCCTTCTTTCCCACCTCCCCTCCTCTCCCACTTCTCCCACCTCCCCTCCTTTCCCACCTCCCCTCCTTCCACATCTCCCCTCCTTCCACATCTCCCCTCCTTCCACAACTCCCCTCCTTCCACAACTCCCCTCCTTCCACCTCTCCCCCTCCCAAAAAGTCGTGGCGTCAGTGAATTTCCGCTTTTATTTATATGGTCATTTGTTTTTCCTTTTAGGATAATATTCTTAACTCAATGTATCAGTTGTGGATTCTTGGTGCTCTTGATAACACTGGTAACCTAACCCCACTTGGACGTCAGATGGTTGAGTTTCCGTTAGACCCAGCTATGTCTAAAATGCTCATTGTGTCTGTTGATATGGAGTGCAGTGAAGAAGTCCTGGTAAGTGAAAGACAATACTTTACAGGGTTCCCACCGCTGACCTATATGTAACTGGACTGCGGGTCCCGTCCAAAAAGGTTCCCTTCCTCTAATGGCAGCGACCGTTGACCTTATTTTGCACATATGAGTGATATGTGTATTTGACTGTGGGCTCAGTCGCGCCCGCAGTCCGATCAATCCAGTTATAAATTCATTTATCGGAGAAAAGTCAGCGGTTGCTACTATGGGAGAAACCGCCATTTTGGATCGGTCACCTATGTCATTCATCAGTTATAATGCATTCACAGTCCAGTTATATATAGGTCAGTGGTCATTTCTTCCCGCCATTTTGTTTTTGGCCGCCATCTTGGTCCAAATACAACTATTACAAATGGTCCTGGGTATGAAATTGAGTTAATTTTTTTTGTTCGGGATATTCCTTATTAGACCATTGTCTCCATGTTGTCTGTGCCAGCAATATTTTATCGACCGAAAGGAAGAGAGGAAGAAAGTGATGCTATAAGAGAGAAGTTTGCGGTTCCTGAAAGCGATCACCTGACGTACCTTCATGTATACCAACAATGGAAATCTAATGGGTGAGCAATATTTTATCTTGTGCTTTCTACCACCTTATATTCTTTTTTCCTTCTTTTCTTTTCTTTTCTTCTCTTCTCTTCTCTTCTCTTCCCTTCCCTTCCCTTCGCTTCCCTTCCCTTCCCTTCTCATCTCTTCTCTTCCCTTCCAAATTTCAATTTATAAGCTGAATTATTTCTTCCTTTGAGTTTTAACTTGCTCTTTCTGTGCTTTCTAGCTACTCTGGCCAGTGGTGTTCAGAACATTTTATTCACGTGAAAGCCATACGGAAGGTATAGTACCTTGTGTTGAAAGCATAACATACCGTGTATATTTGTTTGAAAACATGGCTTTGAATACTCAGAAATCCTCTATAGTTGTCAGGCGACTTGTATTTCATAATCGAATCATTTGTGTAACTTTAATTTTGAAGTTTGTAACTCAGAATTTGATAATAAGACAGTTTGGGCTAGCCCCTTTAAATGCCTCGACAGAGCATCGCGATGAATTGCGCGCAAATCTGAAAGAGCGGCATAGCTTGAATCTTGTAGGCACTGAATTCTTTGTCATTGTGGTTTCGCGGCGCGGAGTAAAGCTGGGCTAGTTCATCATTCAGAAACACATGTGCCTTTTAATGTTGAAAGCCGCACATGCGAAACGTGTGGATTATGGTGTAAACTGTAAAGCCTGTAACAAACAGCGTATTTTTCATGCGCCGTATAAAATATGAGAATTAAGTTCATGAAAAATACGCCGTCTGTACCATTAAATACGGCAATTTCATTAAGTTCGACAGTGCCATTAAATACAAGCCCGGTCGTATAATACGACTCAAGTACGGCGTTGGTGCAGACGGCGTACTATTCATGCGCTGAATAAAATGCATACATTAATTTACAATATGATAATACATTTTCTATCCACAATTCATGTTTGTAACATCGTTTCCAGACCTACGACTCGAGAACTGTAATTTATTCGACTTATTAATAAATACGCCGAAAATACGCCGTATAACTCAACAGGAACAATTTCAGAATTTGGGTCGACTATAATAGGTATTTTATACGGCGCGTGAAAAATACGTCGTTTGTCACAGGCCTAAGACGCCAGCAGGTTTTGAAAGTGCATATCAGATGTCATGAAGTGTTGTTGCTGAACCCTCGTTGACGACGAGATAATCCGCCATATACTAGATCCACACACGTGAAAACGCACAAGCTGTTACAGACCTGCACGCAAGTTGTTACAAGGCTGTTCAACAGGCTGTCACTGTCATGTGTTCACACTGGCTGTCCCAGTCTGTTAACATGTCTGTAACAGGTTGTTGACAACTTGTAACAAGGCTGATGACTCAAACAGACTGATAACAAGTTGTTCCAACAACCTGTTACCGCTCTGCACTCAACAAGTTGTTAACAGATTGATGCCAACAAGGTTGCAGCAGCTTCTTGAATCAACAGAATTGTTACAACTTGTTCCCAGCCCTGCTACAAGCCTGTTGCGAACACATCCTGTTGACAAGCTGTGAGATTTTTACGTGTGTACTAGAAGCATCGTTATTTGTTACCCACGGTTTTTGTACAGTCCATAGTGTAACGGCATCTTGTTCCATGTAGGTTCGGGAAGTACGTGGTCAGCTCAAGGACATTATGGTTCAACATCGTTTGGCGCTACGTTCTTGTGGAAATGATTGGGATGTTATAAGAAAGTGCATATGTTCATCATACTTCCATCAAGCAGCTAGGCTAAAGGTAAACGAGAGAAAAAGATTTAGAGATGCAACGATACTCTATCCAACACAATGTAAAAGTCCCCCTCAGTACGTTTGTTTTGTTTTGTTTTGTTTTGTTTTGTTTTGTTTTGTTTTGTTTTGTTTTGTTTTGTTTTGTTTTGTTTTGTTTTGTTTTGTTTTGTTTTGTTTTGTTTTGTTTTGTTTTGTGATATATGTAACTAATTCTTCGTATTCTTAAGGGTATTGGAGAGTATGTGAACATGCGCACAGGGATGCCTTGTCATTTGCATCCAACAAGTTCTCTGTTTGGTATGGGATTCACTCCAGACTACATTATATACCACGAGTTAGTTATGACGTCCAAGGTCAGTTCTGAAATAATAGTTTCGTAATAAGTCTTCTTATTCATTATTCATTGTGTAAGCCAAATTTTCGCAGGAAAATGTTGGGTAATATGTTTTTTTTTGCAATGAGTATAAATAAAGGAGTAAAATAGATCAACGTCATGTTTATAGTTACATTGGTAATACTGAGACAGCATAAAACGCGAGTTTGCTGGTCAACGACATGTGTGTTGATGAAAATATTAAGTAATAGTAATAGTAATATTAAATACTGAAGTCTAGAACATTGTGGCACAGTACAGTACAGTACAGTACAGTACAGTACAGTACAGTACAGTACAGTACAGTACAGTACAGTACAGTACAGTACAGTACAGTACAGTACAGTACAGTACAGTACAGTACAGTACAGTACAGTACAGTACAGTACAGTACAGTACAGTACAGTACAGTACAGTACAGTACAGTACAGTACAGTACAGTACAGTACGTATATACTGACTAATATTGTGCAAACGAATCAAGGTACTACACTGCCATACATGGGTTGAATCAAACTACAGCATTCAATAGAGAGAGGTTGGGGTTTTTTCTTGGTTTCAAGTTATTTCTCTTTAGTATTCCAACCCCTTGCTGCGCAGTATACACACTAAATCTAAAATACAGTCCTTATTGTGTGTTATTGCAGGAATACATGCAGTGTGTAACGTCTGTGGATGGTTACTGGTTGGCTGAACTCGGTCCGATGTTCTACACCGTGAAGGAATCACTTAAGACGAGACATGTAAGTATTAGCAGAAATTTTGCATAATTCTGTAAAATCTAAAAGTTTTGGAAATTTCATTGCGTTCACTTTTCTCTGATTTTCTCTAAGTTGTTGTTTTTTTTTAAATTTATTTTTAATCCGTTTTTTCCCCATTTTGTTTTAACAAATTTTCATTTCCCAGATTATAAACGTCTTGACGGTTTTTTTCTTGCGTTAGGAAAAGCGTCTGGTAGCCAAAGAAAAACTGTTAGAAATGGAGGAAGAAATGGCTGAAGCTACTGCGCAACTCAAAGCACGAGAAGCGGAGAAAATAGAGAAGGTGTCGTCAGCTAGGTAAGCAGTCAATCAACCCACCACCACCATCCTACTATCCCAGACTAGTTCCTAGTCCTCTTTTCTCCCGAACTTATTTTGGTGACGTCACAGAATAGGGATCGAGCGAGAGGACCAGCGGAAAATGTTCATCTTTAGCTATCATGAATATAATCCTGCTGGAGCTCGGATTCTTTAATCTTTATGAACGAGGGTTCTTTATTTTACATTACGTTAAAAGGTTGTTACATACGAGGCTTTATAAAGTAGTGTTCGGCGTAGGAAGTGATTGTGTTGAAACACATTTATACAAATCGAAATATGCTACTTTCACGTTTTGGCAGTAGACCAACCTTTGCCATATGATGTTATAAAGAATTGTGCATGCAGTCTACCTGGTTTCCTGCGTGACGTTTGCCTGGCTGCGCTCCTGCCTCTCGCTGGCTGGCTGCCAGTCTCTACCTTACTGCCTGCCTCTCTCCCTGCATGGCTGGCTGGCGGTCTTCCCGTCTCCTTGCCTGATTAATAGACCTTTCCGCATGAAGTGCGTGGATAACGCGTTGAGAGATTTGATTGGCTCTCGCAAAACTTCGGACAAACATTGGACATTAGCCAATCAGAATATTAAAAAAGATCACGTGATCCATTCACTTCATGCGGAAAGGTCTATTCTACTTCATGCGGAAATGTCTGATTTTTAACCCTTTAAAGTGCCTATGAAGCGAAAATTATTATTGTCTTAAATGAAAGAACTCTCAAAACGACAACGTAACATCTTTTGCAGATCTTCGTTTCCGTGCCTCGTTGTTGAGATATTTCAATTTTTTTGATATGCAATTCGCAAATTAAACACTTTGACGTCACACGTGTATAATGAGTTATCAGAGAAGGTTCGGTATCTTTGCTATTATCACACGAAATCAATTAAAAATCTGTATGTCTAATGCTGTATGCGACATAGACGCATAGGATCGGCTTCGAAGTGATTTCGTTTGATAATAGCAAAGATATAGACTTTCTCCGATAACTCATTATACGCGTGTGATGTCAAAGTGTTTAATTTGCATATCAAAGAAACTGAAATATCTCAACAACGAAGCACGGAAACGAAGATCTGCAAAAGATGTTACGTTGTAGTTTTAAGACTTCTTTCATTTAAGACAATAATAATTTTCGCTTCATAGGCACTTTAACAGGCAAGTTTCTGCAAGAGGTACCCAGTTGACAAGTAAAATCATCTGGCGTTAGCCAGAGTAAAATATATAAGTAGGGACAAAATGTCCGATTGCCTTTGAAAGGGTTAAGTTGTACTCTAATTTGGGTCATATAATTTCTTGAAAGTGTCCATTGTAGTACATTTCTATTTTCTTATATATTTTCTAGGTCTCAGATCGTTACACCAGGGTTAAAAAAGCCGGGGACACCACGCCGTACACCTGTTCGCTTCGGACTCTGACAGTACTCTCAAATCGGCGCTGCGATTCGCGCATGTCCAACGCCAAACGTCACTGGCCATTCTAGACTGTGGTCAGCCTCGTGTTTTTAATGAGATCAAGTTGGAAAGGTCTTGGATCTTAAACGAAAAGGTCAATTTTCCTGGCAGTATAATGATCTATATTTAATATGTAATATATTGATAATAGGGAGAATTGTTTTGTAGTAGAATTTGCATTGTCTTCGAATGAAATATATAGACTGTTATTTTACAAAAAAAAAAATTGTCTGTCTTTTAATGCTGTCATCTATATTTGCTGCGCTACAATCCTACTTGCACGTAGCTTATTGAAACTGCTAACACAAACACACTTCTAAACAGATTAGGGAGTTTCTCTCTGACGAAGGGCCTTCGCTCGAAACGTTAGACTCCTATACGTTCTCTGTTTCGGCAGTATATCTAACCTTACTATATTTCGATTTATATTTTACACCTGTTCGTTCGTTAATAGTTCGTGCGCGGAATCGATAGTATAAGTGCAGTTTTTGACGCGACGTTTTTAGCACCAAAAATAATCAAATTCATCAACATAACACAAGAAATGCAGCACAACTTATAAAAAATCTTATAAAAGAACGAATTATGTAAAACATACTCTTTCTGGTATCTTTATACTTTGGACAGCACTCGAAACTCTGTAAAGACTAATTTCTAGTTAAACGTATAACAGCGACCTATATACATAGAATTATGCTGACAAATTTGCTGAAAATACGATCAGATAACAGGAACACCATTTGTGCTTGATTTATGCGTTGTATTAATGTATTGTATTGTAATGTAGAATGTTCTAAAGATGCCCCCTGATGTTCTTTGTCTTATATAATCCATATTACACAAAATTTCATAATCAACACGACTCAATCATACACTTTAGTATCCTAACTCTAATATATATATTTAATAATATAAAAATAATTTGAAACTGATCTAGATAAAAACTTTGTACAGAATTTTTGGCTGCAGACTGTCAGCCTTCCTCAGTGACTAAAAAGCGCTATATTTACATGAGACGTTAAAACTTGATGCATTTATGCATTGTCAACGCTATTAATGTTCCTATGAGATTTCAGCAAAGGCATGTAGTTCGTTGGGAATTCTTTCCTCTCATTGATTGTGTCTTTGTCCAAAGTTGAGTGCCACGACTCTAAAAATAGTCGTTGCTCATAGTTTGTTATTCCTCAAGAATGGTCGCATACTTTGGGTGAATGTCATGTCCTGTCGTCTCAGCGTGATGTTTTATAATAGCAGATTCATTATTGGTTCGCCTGCCAGGGTTATGCTCTTTTCCTCGTGAATCCCATGAACGTTTACTTTCTCCAACGTAGGTAAATCGGCAATCTTTGCACTTAACTTTGTAGACAATGCCTGGTACTTTAAAGTCTCCGATACGGTCCTTTGAATATTTTAGAAAGTGTTTGATATGGCTTAATATAATATCAATTACATACATACATATATATATACATATATATATACATATATATATATATATATATATATATATATATATATATATATACACATATATATATATACACATATATATATATATACACATATATATATATATATACATATATATATATACACATATATATATATATACACATATATATATATACACATATATATATATATATATACACATATTATATATATATATATATATATATATATATATATATATATATATATATACATATATATATATATATATATATATATATATATATATATATATATATATATATATATATATATATATATATATATATATATATATATATATATATATATATATATATATATATATATATACGTAATGTTTACAACACGAGCGGCCGTGTTGTATTGAATATACAATCACGAGCCGAAGGCGAGTGATTGTATATTCAATACAACAAGTACGCGAGTGTTGTAAACAACTTGTGAAATGAATAAATAGTAAAAATCCCTTTGGGATATTGAGATGCTAATTTGTTAATTAGTTACAAGCACTAGTGGTTGAATCAGAAGAGTATAGAAATAATAGACCTAGAATGCGTGCTCTGTCACGTGACAGGTGTCCAAATTAAATTTTATTTTGCCCTAATAGATCCGCCATTTTGAATTTTGCAAAGGGGTGGGATAAATATACAACAATGATCGCCTCTCAAAATAAAGAATTGGAGGACGTTTCATAGGGATAAATTGGATACATGCATGACAACAAATCAGCCACATACACAGCAGAAAATAAAACAATTTGCAAGACACTTGCTTTATTAAACGTACCAAAACTATAAGTTCAAAATTATATTTCGATCAATTCACCACAATTACAAAAAGCAATAAAAAGATAGGCTCATGCTAAACTTGAAACTCAGAAAAACGAAAAAGAAAAGAAACCAATCAAATACGTAATGGAACTAGGAGAAAGGCTCATGCTAAACTTGAAACTCAGAAAAACGAAAAAGAAAAGAAACTAATCAAATACGTAATGGAACTAGGAGAAAATCTTAAGAAAAACACGAATTTAAAATGTCAATATAAATAGATGTCGAAAAGACTGATGTATAAAAAGTATGACAGGTGCATAAACATATTTTATATTTCAAAAATCACAAGCTAGAAATCCCTATTAGATTGGATAAAAAAGAACAAAACACTTACTGTCTCCTGGATTAATCCTCCACCCACATTCAGTATAAATCACATACAGATGGGCAAGTGGGAATCATTCAAATATAATGTAAAACAGTAAAAACACTAAAACCATTCGTATTAAAAGGCCGCTATCGTCGCCATTTCTACATCCAGAGTTTGATGTTCGAAATGTTTTGGCGAAGGTTATTGCACTTCACATGCCTTTATCGTTAAATTCACTAATCCAGTAAATTTCTCGGCGTAAAAAACAAAGGAGTTCAGTGCTAAAAACATCTATCGTCCACTCCACACCGGTTACCAACCGCGGCCGTGTCAAAAACTGTAAAAAAGTCCTAGGGCGAGTTGCTTTTGCCCTTATAAATCCGCCATTTTGTGGCGACAACTTTTTGACTGACAGGAGATAGGAGCCCGCATTCTAGGTATATTATTTCTATGGTATACATCCACTAGTGGTTGTAACTAATTAGCATCATTGGTTCTAGTTTGTATGGGGTTTACAGGGGTATACATGTGACGTAATTTCTGAAATTGGATTGGCTGCAAAACTCATGAATTAGTAATGAATTTCACAAATATATATACATATAGATACATATACATATATATATATATATATACACTGTATATATATATACACTGTATATATATATATATGTATATATATATATATATATATATGTATATATATAAAACAACCAAGAAACCCAAGTTGAATAACGAGTCCCTGTTACTACCACAGCTAGCGCAAGATTATAGGGTGAAAATATCTAACCGTTTTGACGCCCTGTCAGACCTTGCGTCAGAACCTGATCCAGAGTATGAATGGCGGAGGTTCAGGAAGGAAGTTTATGATGCAGCTGAGGAAACTGTTGGCTTTAAGGGAAAAGAACACAAGAAATGGATCAGTGTAGAAACAGAAGATATGATTGAGGAGCGAAGAACAGCTAAGACGATGAGGGATAAGTTAGGATCTACAGAGTGGAAGGAAAAGTATCGGGAACTAGATAAGAGAGTGAAACGTAATGCGGAAAATGATTGGAAACGGTGGGTGGACGGTCAAGCAGCGTCTCTCGAAGATGCTGCCCGTAGCAAAAACCAACGGGAGGTGTTTACAAAGGTCAAACTCTTGACGGGGAAAAAGACAAAAAGCACGATATTCGTGAAGGACAAGCATGGTAACATCATAGATGATGAAATCGGTAGATTGGAGAGATGGGCTCAGCATTTCAGAGAACTGTTAAACGCAGAAGGTCCAACGGACAACGATATAGTAATAACCAATGTCGCTGAATGGGACGAACTTGATGTAGACCTTGGTGAACCAACGCGAAGTGAGGTAGAGAACGCAGTGAAACGCCTGAAGAACAATAAAGCTCCTGGATATGATGGGATCACAGCAGAAATGTTGAAGACAGGTGGTAGTAAGCTGAACGATTGGTTGATTAGAGTTTGCGTCTCAGTTTGGAGATCAGAAAAACCCCCCGATGACTGGAAGAAAGGTGTCATCATTAAAATTCCTAAGAAAGGGGATCTACTGATTTGTGAGAACAACCGTGGCATCACTTTGCTAAGCATTGCCGGAAAAGTGTTTTGTACAATCATACTTCTACGAGTCAGAGATGCGGCTGACGAACGTTTCAGGGAAAATCAAGCTGGCTTTAGAACCGGAAGATCATGTGTTGACCAGTGCTTTGCACTAAGACAACTGATTGAAAAGAGCCTAGAGATGCAACTTCCAATTAAAATCAACTTCATCGACTTTAAAGCCGCTTTCGATAGTGTAAACCGAGATGCTTTGTGGAAAGTATTGAGAGTCTACGGCTTTCCGGAGAAGATAGTGAAGATCATGAGGAACACATATGAAGGGTCTGAGTGCTGCGTGAAGGTGAATGGAGAATTGACAAACTGGTTTCCTGTTACAACCGGGGTTAGGCAGGGATGCATATGGTCACCACTTCTATTTGGGTTGCTGATAGACTGGGTTTTAAGGAATGCTCTTGATATGAATGACGCAGGTATTGTCCTAGAGAGGAGAAGAAGCTCTCGGTATCAGCAGCAGAGACTCTCTGACCTGGACTACGCTGATGACATTGCACTCATTGATGAATTAGAGGAGAGATTACAGTTCTCAACATCTCAAGTAGAGGAGAAAGGCAACACGGTTGGACTATCTATTAACTCCAAAAAGACCAAAGTAATGTCCATCTCTAAAGAGCCAACACCGCTCACAATCACCTTGGAGAATAATGACATACTGGACAATGTAGACAAATTCACATATCTCGGAAGTACCATCACAGCAAATGGAGAGCTCACGTCCGAACTAGACTGCCGTATCGGTAAGGCTGCAGGTGCATTCAACCAGTTAATGCCAGTTATGAAGAACAAGTCAATCACTCTTACGACAAAGATGAAAATATTCCAAGCTGTAGTTACCACCACGCTCCTGTATGGAGCAGAGGCCTGGAATACAACAACAAGGGAAGAACGCGTGGCGTCTTTCTACAACAGATGCTTGCGCAGAATCGTAGGAATCTCCTGGATGGACCGGGTATCCAATGAAGAACTGTTCCAGCGTACAGGACAGCCCCCTCTCTTAACAATACTGCGTAGGAAGCGCCTTACTTGGTTTGGACACGTGGTACGAATGCAACCTACTATGAACGCATCGCGACTAATGTTTTGGGCCCCCCTTGGTTCAAGACGGAGGGGAAGGCAAAGGATGAGATGGAAGGACTGCGTGGTACGAGACCTCGCCGAGCACTCCCTTCAATTCGAAGAAGCAATTAACTTAGCCCAAGACAGAGACCACTGGGCAAAATTTGTGACAGCGCTATGTGGGTAACCACGACAGCAAAAATGATGATGATGATGATGATATATATATGATATATATATATACATATATATATATACATATATACATATATACATATATACATATATACATATACATATATATATATACATATACATATACATATACATATACATATACATATACATATACATATACATATACATATACATATACATACATCTACATCTACATCTATACATCTACATCTACATCTACATCTACATCTACGTCTACATCTACATCTATGTCTACGTCTACGTCTACGTCTACATCTACGTCTACGTCTACGTCTACGTCTACATCTACATCTATATATATATATACCACCAGCACCGCACCCCACCACCACCACATCTACATCTATATATATATATATATATACCACCAGCACAGCACCCCACCACCATCACCAAACTAAAGCAAAGTGAAAAGATGGCAAACTGCCGATATATTCAGGAACGACGAATTGCTGACGTTTCGAAGGGCTACGCTCGAAATGTCAGTATTTAATTTCGTTGCTAACAATTTCAGCAGTTTACCACCTTTTCACTTTGCTCTATTCAAAACACTGCCTTCGCACTCTAAAGCTACGGTTACGCACACCGATTTATGTCGCCAATTTGTGTCGCAACGGGCATTACGAAGTAAATCGGTGTGTGTAATATACCCAGTCGACGCCGATTTATGTTGCTGAAGCATTGCAAGTAATAAGGGATTTTGATAAGGGTCAAAAGCTTGCAACGAAAATCTGCAACGCCGCACAAATCGACAAGTGTAACATACCTGTCGCCGATTTGTGTTGCAATCATGCCAACGTTCATTTGTTCAAGCTCCGCCCATCCTTGGTTTATTTTTATACTCGATTTTTCTTCAACACAAACTGATGTGTGTAGCAGGGTGACCGATTTGTCTCGCAATACCTTGCGACACAGATCGGCGACACAAATCGGTGTGTGTAAACTGTAACCGTAGGGAAACATTCGTGGTTCGCCGTCGCACAATCAAATTAAAATCGATACCTGTTGTACGACGGGTTATTACAGAGTTGAACTCAGATGCCTGGTATATTCGGGTTAGTGCTGGTTTTACTCTTGGAACAACACCGTTGTCTTATTTTAAAAAAAATCTTCAACTACCCTATGTCTATGAAGAATTAGAAGGTCGTCGCTGACGTTCGCGTTGTGTTTGCTTAAAATTACGAGCTGAGTAAAAACGTCTGGCGTTACACAGAGTAAAATTAATAAGTTGCTAAATGCAACAAGTATTAAAGAATAAATAACCGAGAACCGAGGCATTACGCCAAATTTCATTTAGTTCAAATTTCACAAGGTTTTCTCTTTATCTGTATACTTCCTGGGCTTACACAGATAAAGATTGTGCATTTATAATGAGCAATTCAATTGAATTCAATTTGTATGGGTGATAAAGACTTATGAATAACAAAGAAAATCACTTGAAATTTGAACTAATACCCGAATAAAGACATTCCATGCGAGTCTTTTTAAACATAAACATTAAACAAACATTTTGCGCCAGAAATTCTATCATATATATTCTATAAGGCAACGGCCAATTCAAATAAAGTTTTTTAAAATTTAGACTGCGTTCACACGAGTCCGGTGTAGAAGATAAACGGTAAAATGTGGTTACGTTCACACAAATCGTTCATAATTTAACGACGCTTTGAAGGCGTGCACACAACACCGGAACCTTCTGGTGTATATCCAGTATTCAATGCTGTGCACTGTTTAAATAGTCACATCTCGTCAAAAGTAAATGGAAACGAGGAGCAATTCAAAGAATATTATCCCCCAGGTTTACAATTTTAGTCTTTCCGTTAGGAACTCACCTTATTGACTTCATCTTCTCCTATTTACACTGCCTAGTCATTGTTGTAATAATGTTATAATTGTTCAAACCAGGCACGTAGCCAGGATTTTGAAAGGGGGGAACCGAAATCAAAATAAATTTTTAGGGGGGTCCAGGGGCATACTCCCCCGGGAAATTTTGAATCGAGAGTCGCTGAAATGCCATTTCCTGGCTTTTGGCGGAAGATTTTACAGACTCTAAAGGTTAAAAAATGTCATATAAAATACTCAAAACACGCAAACGTCACATAGATACTCAAAATGCATACTGACTCAGTAGATTGAATACACTGTTTACAGTTTATTTCCTGACACAATTCATATTGCATAGTTACATGGTTCCCCCGCTCCCTCCCCCCCCCCTAGCTCCGCCCTGGTTCAAACAGCAGCACAAGTTCTTAGCAGAAGCTTTCCGAAGTCGAGAAGACAAATAAAGTTTTCCATCGCTGAGAAATACGCCAGCCGTTTGGTTAGGAGCCGAAAATTTAGGAACTGAGTACTAAAACGGAGCGAAAAAGTGCCGGATCTTGTGTTCACACGGCACCGCCAAGGGTTCCGTTTTCATTTCGCTCCGTCTAGAAATCGTTTTCAAAACGCTACAGTAAGACCCCGTTCACACGAGTCCGGTGTAGAAGATAAACGGCAAAATGTGGTTACGTTCACACGAATCCGTCATAATTTAACGACGCTTTGAAGGCGTTCACACGACACCGGAACCTTCTGGCGTATATCCAGTATTTCAATGCTGTGCACTGTTTAAATAGCCATATCTCGTCAAAAGTAAATGGAAACGAGAAGCAATTCAAAGAATATTATCCCCCAAGGTGTATAGTGCATTCTAGGTTTACAATTTTAGTCTTTCCGTTAGGAACTCACCTTATTGACTTCATCTTCTCCTATTTACACTGCCTAGTCATTGTTGTAATAATGTTATAATTGTTCAAACAGCAGCACAAGTTCTTAGCAGAAGCTTTCCGAAGTCGAGAAGACAAATAAAGTTTTCCATCGCTGAACAATACGCCAGCCGTTTGGTTAGGAGCCGAAAATTTAGGAACTGGGTACTAAAGCGGAGCGAAAAAGTGCCGGATCTTGTGTTCACACGACTCTAGAAATCGTTTTCAAAACGCTCCAGTTAGAGCGCCGTTTTCACACAATTTCGATCCGGTGCCGTGTGAACGCAACGGCGTTTTGTGACTTTTTAGCGGCGTTTTCAACTCGCTCCGGACTCGTGTGAACGGGGTCTTAATACTATAATTATCAGTCAAAAATAGATTCAGAACATTTTGTGTACTGTGACCAGTCTATTTAAAGCTATAGCTGCTAGGCGATAAAATTCCTCGCTAATATACAACTATATAATTAATCAGCAAAGATATGAGGAAATGTGCATCACATTCACAGATAACAACGTCGGCCCACTCACTTAGGAAACAAGAATTTTCATGTTTAGTACCCGAACTAAACGTTGGAGACAACGTCTTAAGAAAAGGAAAACACTATGAGGAATCATTTTCATATCACTCTCGATAGAAGGAAAGACGCTCTTGATTTTCAGCTGAAAGATGATTTCCCTTGTTACCGTTATGTTTCTTTCTCACTTGCTTGTCAATAAACTCGTAGCTGGAGAGGCATCGGGTAAGTTAAAACATTAATGTTAACGTTTTTTATTGTCACTCGGAACCGAAGAAGTGCTGAATATAGTGTTCAGTATCTGACTATATATATTATATATTATATTTATAGTTATACAACGACAGGTTCATCTCTCGTAACTCTTGTCTCTTGTTCAATACGAAACTCTACGCTGGTGTGAAACGCAACTTTAAAGTCACTACACTAATGGCGCTGTAATTAATGCTTTATATGATACACGGACTGCAATACGGTTCTATTAAACATATTAGAGAGCTTTAAGCAAGTTAGGACGACGACGGAAATCTGAAGTGAAGTTCAGTATCTCAGCTAAAACCACGAATCCATTTTACTTAAAGTATGTTTTTTGACATCCAAATGCTTTTGAGTTCTAAAAGGGGATTTTTTCGCATAGTTTGAAGTCAAACTTAACTAACAGATTTTGCCGTTTCACGAGTTAACGTCGTCCTGAAGAGGTGAAAATGATCTGAAAAACGTTGTATATAGAACGGGGACGGCGTTAGGATTCTGAGTTTTGCATTATTCATTTTCTTCGTTGTATGTTGAAAATTCTATTGTATCAAGGACGTCGTCGTTGACGTTCGCGTTGTTTGGTTTGAATAAGCTCCCCTATATATAATTATTATACGACGCGGGATAACTTTTGGACCTATTTCAAATGTTTTTTGGTTCTTCCTGGTGGAAACCCCTCAAAGCACAGTACAGAATTAACCAACAACTCTACTCACATGAAGTTGGTCACCCATCCGAGCACTAGTAGCGACTTTAAGATTCAGACAACGGACTACGGCTACGGTAGAAAGTTTAACAGTGATAGAAAATGGTGGTGTATGTATACATTCAAATTTCAAGATAGACAATCGCACCGACTCGTTTTGTTCTTAAATTCTTGAAGAAAAATACTTGTTCAATCTAAGTTAGTCGCAGAGTAAGGTTAAGCTTTTCTAAGGCTTCTGTAGTGACTCAGGTTCCGCGTTGTCTTTACAACGAAAAAATGCTTTTTATACGTTGTCAACAGAGCCACGACGGCGTGAAAATTACTCTTGGGACAGTCATTTGCAAAAGTTCTTTCTATTTGACATAAACTTCTATTGTGCAAACACGTTGCCGTAGTCGTTGTGTTTTCTTAAAGTCCCTAATAAACCCCATTCGACCGGGCTTAACTTCAGCGGTGAGATGCAGCGCGCTTGATACTCATGCATCCATGATGCCTCGATTTATATGTCTTCCCTTCTCTCAAAGTCATCCTCCCCTCCCTTCCCAAAGACAGTCTGTTTACAGCTACCATTTATACCGTACATTGCCAATCTGTCTGACTTTCAATATCTTTTACGTATTATCTTTAAGGTTGTCCATCCATTATGAAAAACTTGGGCAGTTCATGTTATCTGAAAGTTTCGAAAATCGCAACTTGGTACGACGCGAATGAGGACTGCAACACTTACGGTGGTCACCTGGCAATAGTGCCCAGCGCTCGCGTGAATAAATTTTTATCTAATACGTTTATTAAACGCGGTGCAAAATATCCACTCCACTGGATTGGTTTACATAAAAGTGGAAACACGTGGCGCTTGCCCACTTTCAAAAAGGTGAAATATTTTAACTGGAGTCCAGGCGAGCCTAACAACAGAAGAGGTAACCAGGAGTGTGTAGCGATGTGGCGTAACAACAAATGGGCTGATATTTCATGCTATTATAAAGGGCCTTATATCTGCGAAGTGAAGAAAGGTATGTATAATTCGCTTCTTGGCCTTCCGAGAACTAAACGAACCTTATTTATACTGGATAACTCTATCAGTTATATCTACACTGTTATCCTAGAGGTCCAGTAAGGGCCCACCCTCATTGGTCCAGTGTTACTAACGGGAGGAAACCGGAGAACCCGGAGGAAACCTGTGTCAAACTGGAAGCACTCTTCTCACATGCGGATCGAACCGGGCTCGCAGAGGTGAAAGGCACGTGGACTAATCACTGTCCTTGACAGTTACACTCGTCTAGCGTTATAGACAAATTAGAAAGGTCTGGCGTTCAGGGATTATTTTAACGTGCAGAGATAACCAATTTGTGCAGTGATAAATGAGATTTGTGCAGTGATAAGCGCAATTTTGTGCAGTGATAAATTTTTCTTTAATATTTAAGAATGGGTGTTATTCGTGAAAGGATTGCGTCAGCAACTATGTTCAAAGGCACAGTACTTACAAAACATTCCAACATATACTATTTAATATCAATATTTAGATTAGCAAATACACAAATAAGACGATAAGTTAAAGGACCCTGGTCCACTATCTTCTGATAACGTTAAGCGTACCGTAAACTAACAGCCTTATGCCGTTAATTTCAACTCTCAAGATACATGAGTATAGCTACTATAGCAGGCCCTACCGCCCTAATAAACAACACACTAGCACATAACATGCTTGAGGCTTCTCTCAGGTCGATACGTCTGTGCCCGTGTGCTACTGTTTGACCATTGTTATTTTGAAAATGCGAATGTATACTGTGCAAAGGGATTAAATCATTAAAAATTGGGAAAAGGAGGGCCGCTTATGTATACTGTGACAGTATGACTAGTTGATTACTGACGAGCTACCGAGCTACGATCAGTGCTCCATCGCTATTTAACGTGCTACTGAAGTTAGATTTTATGCCTTTTTCAGCTCTTTGTGCAGTGATAAAAATTCCTTAAAATAATCCCTGCTGGCGTTAGACAGAGTTCAAAATGCATGAAAACGATATATACTTAGTCACTCATCCAACTATTTATGATATGGCCAGGCGGTCCATCTGAAAAATGGAACATTCTGATTGGTTCCTGAGCGGTCGGAAACCAGCAGTACGGACCGCTCAGACTCTTCATGAGTGATAACGCAGCTGAATAAACGTTTATTTTGAGCTATTTTAAGCCACAGTAAGTAGAAAACGATTTCGCAGGATTCGGTTGAGCTGCTTCGCCCTCTGCCATGAGTACTCTTTACTCTCGTCGCCAATATAATATTGTATTGTTTTCTAATACTAACATTTAATATCAATGAGACATACCGTACATTTAGTTGTTTGCTTGCACGCTCGCTTCTTCAATCCCTTTACTCTTATTAGTACTGGTACCTATATAGTCGTTCGCATCTCATGACGTCATTATGAATGTTACGTCACTACAAAGACCTAGGTTTATTTTGTTAAGTTTTGGCGCCCCTTCTGCAACCCCAGCTGGGGGGGCCTTCCCCCCCCCCCCCTGCCACCACGCCACTGCTAGCAAGCAATTATGTTGTTTTATTGGAATACTATGGGTCTAAATAACACACTAGATTGCATCTTCATATTATATTGGTTTGCTTTTGAAACTTTTTGTGGCTCATGACGTGACTTGATTGACTTGGGTTTACCAACTTTGCTGATTTGTTTCAACTGTTTTCAATAATGCCTAAAACAGTTAAAATGTTTTTTTGTAGATACTGTTCTGAGATCCATACGTTCGTTGAAAAAGATGCTTAACGACCAGAGTCTAGATGCGAGAGGAAAAAACCGTACCGCTGCTTGGTTGCTTGTAGGAACGTATCACTTACCTGGACGGTCGTGTGCTGATATTAGGCAGCATTACAAAGGATACATGGTAAACGATGGAGAATACTGGGTTGAAATTGATAAAAGAGGACCAATGAAAGTTTACTGCGACATGACAACAAATGATGGTAAATATATCTCAAAATCGCTACTAATTCACGAGATAATCAGCCATGCAATTACAACAATTAGATACTCGAGTAAAACAGATGGGGGGGGGGGGGGGGGTCTTGGCCCCCCCACTTTTTTTGTGGGGGGGTGGCAGAATATGTTTGGGCTCCTCCACTTTTTAACAAGGTCAGTAACAAACAAGGCCAGTAATAAAGTTATGATTAACAAAATCAACAAGAAAACAATTTTATACATACCGCATATATTTTATACATTGAATTACGTTTTTAAATGTACCTCTTGTAACCCTGACCCAACACAATACACTAACGCTAGCTAACCCACGACTTTGAATAAAGATATAATAAAGAAATTTGAATGCAGATATTCAATGTCTGGAAAAGTGTTGTCTTTTGAGTATTTTATGAACGTTTTTGGACCTTTAGAATTCTGTAAATCCTTGTCCTAAAATGCAGGAAATGGCATTTCAGAGACTCTAGATTTCAAAATTTCCCGGGGGACCATGCCCCCCCTTTTTGTGTCGCTCCGACGCCCCTGGCACACGGTAACGTTTCCGAGTGTTTTCATATTGTTTACTGTTCTCAAGGGAATCGAGAACAATCAGCTCATTACTTGAAACAATACGAAAACGCTCGGAAACGTTAAACCATAGTCAATCGAGATATGGTCTGGAAACTCAGCTAAAGTCTTTGGTCTATCTTTTTGTTCGCCTTTATGCATTTTTGTGCACGGTGCACGGTCACTGAACACATTGTATTTTGGTATAATGAACGAATTGTCCAATAACAACGTTTCAGTTCAATCACTCAACCGTGCTACTTAAATATTAATAAACCTAAAACAAAGGATGTGCACGGTGTAAGGTACGGTTCAACATAAAATCCCAGCTCATTATAGGCGCTTTGAAGTTTGCCGAGTTTCCAGACCATATCTCGATTGACTATGGTTAAACGTTACCGTGTGCACATAGCCTTAAATCGTATACCACTCCATACTATCAAAACGGCGCGAGTCTGAAGGACGAATGCTATTTGAAGTCTTTGAAAAACCACTCTTCGTATATTGGCTTCGCTTCTTTCACTATTACACTGTACTTGAAAAAAAGTTCACTCAAAGCACTAAGAATCATCTAGTTTTCTTGCACACACTTTACTTGGCAAAATTAATTATAACATAGCGTAGATATAGCAACGTTTTTGATTGGCTGTCGTGCGTGCTCCATTTAACAATTAGACAACGAGTCCAAGTTGTCTATGAGCGAATAGTCAACGAAGGCGAAGCCTGAGTTGACTATTCGCGCATAGACAACGCGGACGAGTTGTCTAATTGTTTTAGTATACACCCTGTACCTACTCTAAAAAATACAGTTTTTCTATGCAAACTGACGAAAATGTGTTATTTAACCACTCGTGAGCGGCAAGTAAAAGCAGATTTAATTAATAAAATACGGTTTAATTGTATTTCGTTCCTTACCATTAAAAAGCTTCATGCCATATTTTGTGGCGTTTTCTCAGGGATAGAATTTTCCATCAAACTCTCAAAAAATTCCTCCGAAACGTCTGCAAAACGAGAATTTACTGCCATATTTTTTCAGGTTTGTTTTCATTTTTCTCAAACGTTGTCCATCACGAATAGACAACGGTTGAGTAGCCAATCAGAATGCAGGATTTGGAATAGACGATGGTTGGGTGTATACTAAAACCCGATGGAGCACGGCAAAAAAGCGCGGGGAAAAATTTCAAAACAAAACTGAGTTTTAAATTGACTTTTTACAGCCTTTTATATTATCAAAATACCAAGTCATTTAATCTTATTGAGTAATAAAGAACAACGACCCAGAAGACATAAACTGGGTCCGGGTAACCGAGTTTAAATGTCCTTTTGGTTGGATTTTAGTGAACAAAAAAGACTTGGCTACGAAAGTAGAAAAACACAACAACCAAAACGATTCGCCGGCTTGTGAAAGGATTTAATGCTATGTTATAAAATAAATGGCTCATGGTTTAGTATGCTCCATCGAGTTATGGATGCACTTGGGAAATTTGGAGAGCACTCGGCTACGCCTCGACCAACTCTTACGATTTTTTCGTGCTCTCCCAATTTCCCGCGTGCATCCATAACTCGATGGAGCACGCTAAACCATGAGCCATTTCTTAAAGTGCCTATCTCATGGTTGGGGACTTTGAATATTTGTAATCTTTAGATTGTTCTGAGAAAAATTGTAATATATCTTGTCAGACGAAAATTTCATCTTCATGGGCTTTTTCGCTGTTAAAGGTTCCGGAAGTGATGTCATTTTGACGTCAAAGCAGGAATATGTGTATATTAAACCCTATTTCTAAATCCCTACTTTGACATCACTTCCGGAACCTTTAACAGCGAAAAAGCCCATGAAGATGAAATTTTCGTCTGACAAGATATATTACAATTTTTCTCAGAACAATCTAAAGATTACAAATATTCAAAGTCCCCAACCATGAGATAGGCACTTTAAATAATAATTAAAACAGTGAAATAAAAGTAGTGTGCTGCGTAGACAGTGTTGAAATACAAATCGATTGAGTACTGCATGCCGAAAATATTGAACGTAGGAGTCTACCGTTTCGAGCGAAGGCCTTCGTCACTTTGTTGGTAAGTCACTTCTACACCAAATCTGAAGTCAAAATCATATGCTTGTTGTTGTTGTTGTTATTAGGAGGCTGGACCCTAGTAACAAACCTTATACTTGACAGCCCGCGAGGTTTCAACTGGTCTCTCTCCACCGATTACCGAGACATCAGTGACTACAAAAGCAACCGAATTGGCCTCTCCGCATATGCTCTTAAAGTCCTCAGAGGTCAGATGGCCTTTAAACAATTGAGGTTCTTCTGTCACATGAAATTTCCGCAAACTGTCTTCGATATTGCTACGGAGATCAATCCTTTGGGAGAAAGTGTCGTAGATTTTTTCACCGCTCGTAGCGATGTTAGACCAAAAGCTTGTGGCTCTTTTGTACGCCTTTCTTCCGATACTTCCGACATGTCGCAAGATTGCAGCAACTGGGGAAGCAAAAACATAAAAACAAAAAGCTCAAGCAAAAACACATGGCAGCAAAATGGCGGCTTTTTACTTGGTACCGACGAGACGATCGCCTGTTTCTTTATGCAATATATGGCAGGAGTTCCACAAAACACTGGATTTGGCATGTTTCACATTCAGATAAGGGTACATGGTATTGTGATATGCCAAATACCCCAATGTCGGTAGGGGATTCTTGGAAAATTTTTGTTCGTTAAGACTGCATTTACACACTGTGATTACTCGAGTTCATTTCTGCTGTAGCTCACTGACCTATATATAACGTGATATAACTAGACTGTGGGTGTCCTATTTAAAAAATAGAAAATGGCCGCCCTTGTTTATATAGCCTGATGCAAACAGGCGAGTGAGTACAAAAACTCCAAAACTTTGCATTAGGTTATATCAGGTTTATATTATATAACACTAAGAAATAAGACTAAGAAATGTGCCGTGACGTCACAACCGTGTTTGCATAGCCTGATATTAAACACTTAATGTCTGCTCCCGAGGGAAACAGTTAGTTTTGTTTTCCCGAGAGTCTTGATATTTCCCGAGACGAAGTCGAGGGAAACATCGAGACTCGAGGGAAACATCGAGACTCGAGGGAAACATCGAGACTCGAGGGAAAACAAAACTAACTGTTTCCCGAGGGAGCAGACAATTAAGTGTTTTGTTATATAGCTTGAGTTTCGCTGAATAATTTCGACGTTTATCAAGGGAAAGTACAAAAAAGACAAACTCTATTAGACTTACCAAAACATTTCGCCTGGCTCCGTAATTTCACTTCAACCAAACAAATATGAGTCTCTGAACAAAAGAACAGCAATACATTTCTCCAGTTAACTCTTTCTTGTCCGAATTGGTCTTTAGTATTTTATTCTGGCTAACGCCAGACGATTTTATTCACCTCTGGGGAAGCCCCCGGACAGGAATGAGTTAATCTTCACACATGCTTTAAAGACCGATAAATTATCTTTTTTGTACCAACCAAGCTTTTGTTTATAGGATGCCGTGAAAAGTGCAAAGTTCTAGCGGGCAACAATTGAGAACTTATTGACTGAGTGGGCAATAAGTTCTCAATTATTGCCCGCTCGGTAGACATTGAAATTTAGCTACGGTCATGTGACCACAAACCAACCAATGACAGTCATCGTTGTATCCAGCGAAACTCTAGCTATATAACAAAAACACTTATTCAACCACAGAGTGCGCAAGACGAAACCTATTTTATAAATATCAATGACTGACAATGGATGACCAATCCAAGATGGCGGCTTATGGGTTTCTCTCACATAAATTAATTTCTAACAGAATTCTGACTTCTGAGCATTGATCGAACGTTACAAGGGCATTTCATTCAATACAAAAGTATTGGGACCTGCAGTGCAGTTATATACCAGTTTAGATCAGTATCCTCAACACATTTCTTGACAACTACTTAATTAACATGCACCTAAACCATAAGTTAGCACAATCATCATTAATCGCAGTTGTGTAAATGTAAATTAACCTACTTCTAAATTTTTGTTGTAATTAATAATCTTGTATTAATAATCTTGTCCCACATTGACTAGTGATTTTATGACTCACAGAAAACACTTGTTGTTTTACAATATATATGTTTACAATCATGTAATCTGAACTTTAATCTTAATTTCTTACATATTAATCTTTGTTTTGGTGTTAGTGTTTACAGTATTGTGAAGTGAAATGTAATGTTAGCTAGCAACCAAATAGCAATAAACAATATCTTCATGTGTGTAGTAATATAAGTGATTTATAATTACAAAAGATGCACCACACATATATACATACGACTCATACAGTAATATCATTTTACCCCACTTTATATGAGCACATATGGCTATGAGTTTGCCACGTTAGCTCTCCATCTAAAGCATCAGTAGCTCAGTGGTTAGAACATTTACCTAGTCATTAGGTTGTATGTTCCACCCCTATTTGGAGCTCAGAAATTTTGAATATATGTTATATTGCACAAAGCTCACCAGCATAAGCGCTTGTAACACTCACAAGCTCTGGCATCAAACATGTAATACAAAACAATCACGCCAAACATGAGACATAATTTTCCAAAATTAAACTGAAAAAATCAATTAACAAAAAACATAGGATTTATAGGATATTTCTGTTATGGTGTAAAAGTTGAAATAAAACATGAAAATTACAGTTAACTACTTGAAAGATTTGATCAGATAAATTTGTTTACATTTGAGATATTCATTCAGTTAATACTAGACATGCAGCTGATGGTAAATTGAGAATACCTAAACTGTCTACATCAACGGGTCAAAGATCTTTTAGTCACCATGGTGTAAAGGCCTAGAGTTATTAATTTTTTTTGTTTTCTTATGTAAATACATGTAGTATATTTTTATAGATTTTTATTGTACATGTACATGTATAGTAGTGGTGTATATGTATATCTATAAGTGTAACTGAGGGCCTCATTAACCATTGTGAATTAGATTTACCATCAATAAATATAGTTATTCATTCATTCATTCATTCATTCATTCATTCATTCATTCATTCATTCATTCATTCATTCATTCATTTAATACAATACCTATTTCTGAATAAAACTTCATAAAATAACATTTTGAAAACAGGCATGGCGATTGGTTGAAAGCCATGTTTCTATAACTTTATGGAAACACGGCAAGGTCCATGCCATTCAATATGCCATCATTACGGTGTAGGATGCACCATCATATGCCATTATGAAGAGTAAGGAGAATTTACGCTTTGATGCAGTGATTATTTTTACGTTCTATACCTATTTTTGACAGGTTATTTTATAAAGGAAATAGAAAACATTTTTTCCATGTTCCCATAGAGTTATAGAAACACTTGTGGAAGTTTGGGAGAACTCAAAATAGCATGGAAACATTCACCCTGCGGGCTCGTGTTCCCACTACAATTTCTCATTCTCCCAAACTTCCACTCATGTTTCTATAACTCTATGGAAACATGGAAAATGTTTTCTATTTCTTAAATATAATTCAATGCTTACCTTTTATAGCAATACAGATTAGAAGTTAGTTAATATGGCTAACCATCCTCATCCTCATCCTCATCAAATGACAACAACTTGCTATTTTTAATGGGTTTTACTTTTACATTTGACTTCTGTTTTTTGCCTCCTTTCTTTACATCTTTTTCAATGGATGGTCTTTTGATTGGTTTTTTAAAAACTGGTTTATCATTTTCACTGTCCCAACACTCTACAGAAGGAATTAATAATAAATTTACATGTAAAAACTTTTAGATAACTTCTCTCACCTAGCAAGTATGTGAAGTTTAGATACTCCAATGTAGGAAGTTATATGTACTTGTTATTGAATAAGAAAACAAATATTTTTTGTCAGTGAAAAGTTGAGTGTCAAATGCACAGCTGTATATAATTTCAAATTGATTACCTCTGCCAAGTTATGTTTTTTGCCTAAATATCTTCATATGTTTCTCTCTGTGTGTGTGTGTGTGTGTGTGTGTGTGTGTGTGTGTGTGTGTGTGTGTTTGTGTGTGTGTGTGTGTTTGTTTGTATTTGTTAGTTTGTGTTATTTGTTTGTTTGTTTGTTTGTTTGTTTGTTTGTTTGTTTGTTTGTTTGTTTGTGTTTGTTTGTTTGTTTGTTTGTTTGTTTGTTTGTTTGTTTGTTTGTTTGTTTGTTTGTTTGTTTGTTTGTTTGTTTGTTTGTTTGTTTGTGTTTGTTTGTTTGTTTGTGTTTGTTTGTTTGTTTGTTTGTCTGTACATTGTTTGTTTGTAGGTCTGTTTGTACATTTGTTTACAGTTCAATTTGTTTGTTTGTTTGTTTGTTTGTTTGTTTGTTTGTTTGTTTGTTTGTTTGTTTGTTTGTTTGTTTGTTTGTTTGTTTGTTTGTTTGTTTGTTTGTTTGTTTGTTTGTTTGTTTGTTTGTGTGTTTGTTTGCTGCATGTGTTTGTTTGTAAATTTGTTCATTTGTTTGTGTTTATTTTGTTTGGTTTTATATCTACCACGTATTTGACCTAACATACCACTTTTTAAAATTTTGTCCGAGAAAAATTCAATTTCTTAGTGTTGAGGAAGTTCAGGGCTTCAAACGTTCAGTTCATAGTTTCAAACTATCCTGAGAGTCTGAGTCAAGTCAATCAGGGCTAAAATGCAGTCTAGCTGCTTTATATTATTATATATTTTGTTTCTCAATACGGCACCTGCGCTACTGTTTTCCTTCTTGTGCTTTTCAACTTCTTCTGCTGTCAGATCACCTTCCTTCAGTACAACTACAACCGGTTGCTCGTCTTCCCCTTGTCTGCCCTCGTCTTCTTCTACGGTATTTTTACCCAAAGAATTCTTCACATCATCCGATAATTTATCATTTATACTTGCAGGCTCTTTATATCCAACTCTCTCTTTGAATTTCTTTAAGAATGAAGGCACTTCGGGCTGAGTAAACTTCACATTTCTCTTGTTGGAAGCCATATTGGAATTACTAGATCCCAGTCTTTCTACGAATCTGCTCGGACTCCGTGCTCGCCATGTGCGCATTTATAGCCTGGTACCCTACCTGGTCCATATTTCTTTTGAAATTGGGGGCTATAAGATCCACTTATGACGATTGCAATTTTACTCATATTCAATAAAAACGCGCGAAAATTTCAACCAATAAGAAAGCAGAAGTTTTTAGTGGTTACCTGGCCCATATTCTTTGATTGGGCCAGGGGACCAGGCTAGCGCATTTAGGGTTAGAGAATGGTCACGTGTGCACTATGGGCTATATTAGATAGAAGTTTCAATTTTAACTATAAACGTGTTGTTTGTTTTTTTGCGCCTAGCATGTTTACCGGAGTTTTGCTCTATATTGACTACAGTAGTGACTGTATTGAATTCATTAGTGACTCTTTTTAGAGTTCACTGTGCTATGGTAAAAGAAAACAAAAGATCTTTGCAGTGGACTCTAATCTTGATGGTACTATGGAATATAGAGCGTTGAAATACTCTATTGGGATTTGGATGAGTGGGTGCAACTATAATATATAGATTTCGGACTTCTTTTCCAGACTTAAAGTTTTTGACGTGTAAATAAATATTAATGTCAAATTTATTGAATACAGTTCCATACAAACTGCTATGCGATACATAAATTATTCATTAATGATTTTACTGATATATATATATGTATATATATATATATATATATATATATATATATATATATATATATATATATATAGAATATATCTTTGCATAAATTGCATAATAGCATATATTAATATAAAATATAAGTTTTCCGAAAATTATCCATTCTAATAAATAAAATTAACTATTTATTTAAACTTAGGGCTTAGTTTCCTCTGATGATTTCTCTTTCGGCCCCTTGCTCTTTATCCTATCAGTAGATTCCAAAAGAGGCGAACTTGGTCGACTCGAAGTCGCTGTAACTGACTTCAGCGCTTGATCAAACAACGTTGCAAACTGACCAATTGAGCCGACGAGAGAGTCTTTCAACCACGGAATCAACACAGTGTAATTGCCTTGCTGTTGCGACTCCCGTTGTAATTCCAAACTAAGGATCTCAACTCCACTTCTAATTAGCATTTTAACACCTTCTAGTGACGTCACAAATTCATACAAAACCTCGTCGCTCATTGGTCCTTTATTCGGAGTGTTTTGATAAGCCTTGTCCAGTCGCCCTAAATCACGAAGAAATGCTTTGTAGCCACCGAACACGTTATAGTCCTCGTTATTTAACCTTCGGTTGATCGGTTCGTAGAGTTCCTTCATGAGATTCGAGCAAAATTCCTTGGATTTTCGTTTGTTTTCTCGTTCGTAATAAACGCGAAGTTCCAACAAGGCATTCTAGGGAAATTATAATCAGAAGAATGTAAAACTACTCTGAAAATACAAGGAATGTAAGCCAGACAGACAGACAGACAGACAGACAGACAGACAGACAGACAGACAGACAGACAGACAGACAGACAGACAGACAGACAGACAGACAGACAGACAGACAGACAGACAGACAGACAGACAGACAGACAGACAGACAGACAGACAGACAGACAGACAGACAGACAGACAGACAGACAGACAGACAGACAGACAGACAGACAGACAGACAGACAGACAGACAGACAGACAGACAGACAGACAGACAGGCAGGCAGGCAGGCAGGCGGGCAGGCAGGCAGACACAATATGGGTTTACCCCAACCATAAATTAGTCCTATCACCCTAATGATCGTTTTATCTCACGGTTGGGGTAGTGAAACCATACAAAATATTTGAATAAGAATAGAGTAAAATTCCCATAGGATAAAGATTGTGTCCCAATATGGCCGCCATTTCATTGTTTCTGTGCACCAATATGGCCGCCGTGACATCATCCAGGGGCGCCGGAATGAATACTAATTGGGGGGAGGGGGGGGGGGGGGGCAACACAACTTCAACCACGTGACGTCTTATGATGCAATCAACTCACTAAATACACTTTACCATGCACTAACTCTTCACAAGACAAAGGTAAAGTGTATTTGGTTATAGATTGTATCATAAGACGTGGTTGAAGTTATCTTGCCCCCCAATTAGTATTCATTCAGGCGCCCCTGACATCATCAGATGAAAACCAAGAATTGCTAAGCCTTACCCTAATACTAACACTAATCCCAGGAGTGTACTTACAGTCAGTCTATTTTCCATTTCCTTGGTATTGGAAGCTTTTTGTAAAACTTTATGTTTCTGGAATCGTCCGATTGCTTCCTCGCGCAACTCTACAGACAACGTGTCGAGTTCTTCAGCCGACATGGGTGTCGTCAACCGTTCTTCCATCTTTGCTTTATATTCTGTAGTTATGCATTCTTTCTCTCGGATAAACTCAGCTTCTATGATGTGGTTAATGATACTCGGAATACTAGGCGTGCTGCCGCTGTTTAACGCATTCACATAACTGTCTGCCAGAGAATTTAAATCTAGAAACCATAATGACAGGTGACATATATTACAGGTGTAAACTGTACATTCGTGTACTTTATATATAGTGTTACGGAATACACACAGTCTACAGAAGTAAGTGGAGCAATACAATAGTTGCGTCATACCCATCCCGTGGGTATACCTTGTGCAGAGTATTTAAGGTTTGTTAGTTTCAGAAATTGCAGCTTGATGTTAGTAATAATTGTCAGTTGTTTGCTGTACACAGCTTATGCAGCAAACAACTGACAATTATTATTTAAGGTTTGCTATAAACAGCATGTGGTGCTATATTCGACGGCATCTTCAAATCGTAAATAGTTATATTAAATGGTTTTCTACACACCAGTTGTCAAATTTCACGTCCGACTTACATTATGCTTGTGTAACGTGCCGAGTTCCCTCCAAGAAACACACCTCAAGACTTTCAGTCAGAACTCTGTTTATTTTACATTTTCTAATTTCTTTTATATTAGTCAAGCTGTTAAGGGGATGAATTGTGCGTTTTGTTGTAAAAGCATGAAACTTAGCAAGTAGATAAAGTTACTAGTGCTGATGATTTTCTTATATAGAGCCAACGCATATTTCTTCCTGGTTGCCACAAAATCGAGTTTTTCTTCCAATTTACCTATTAAAGTACCATCTTATAAAAAAGTGAAAATTCAAAGTTCACTTTTAGTAAATATCGCCTATATCGTTAGAAAGTTCGCAAAAAGAAGAAAAACTCGAGTTTGTGGCAACCAGGAAGAAATCTGCGTTGGCTCTATATCAGAAAATCATCAGCACTAGTAACTCTATCTACTTGCTAAGTTCATACTTTTATCACAAAACGCACAATTAAGGCAAAATTTCGGACTTAACCGCCGGACTATATTTACGTGTTGCCCTTAGGTGGTCATCCGTGTATCCATATATAGTAATGACCACGCATGCATGCATGGCAATATGGGAAGTTATGTCTTCTGTAACTATAACATATGGGAACTAATTCTACTTATAACCATTTTATACTATAAGCTAAGGTCAACAATTAACACCGTTTCACCTGAATATATGAGATGCCCACATCCCACTTCTCCCCCCCCCCCCCCAAATATAAGCCTAAAATTTAAGAAGTCATTTGAAGAAAAAAGTGTCCAGGGCTTATTATCGGAAGTTTACGGTATACCATGTTAAAAAGATGCGAGTAAATTCCACTTACGCTGTCCATGGATTTTGACATGATTGACAACTTTTACTGGCGATGAATTAAGTGTACATTTTACAAAACGATGCACTTCGTCGATAAATGCTGGCCGAAATTCGTCCTCAGGCAGCTCGTCCAAATTATTTAATTTTTCTTCATCAATCACGGGCCTTAAATAAGAAAAATATTGTAGTTTAGAAATCGTTTGCTTTAAGTTTATTTCTATTTAAAAAACAAATGCTCATTTTAGCGAATACTCGATGTGTAGCACTTTCAAACGACCGTTAAGAGAAAACGTTTAAAAGAGAGCATATAGAAACAAGCAAAATTTTGACACTTAAACAATGGTGCGATAATTCATCATCCCATTTTTTTCTAATGGATTAACGATCAAAGTGTTTAACTATGTCTGATTCTTCATCACCTGGCTGCATTTGGAATTTATTTGTTGGATTAACAAGCGACCACAATAAGCTTCTTAAATCCCGAATCCGACTCAATATTTGCTACCCTTCCCGTATCTCGATAAGTTTGGCTAGCTGATCCAATCCGGACCAACGCCTTCGCTATTTTAATAGAAAACCCGAGTTCCTATTTTCCGAATCACAACAGCAAAAATGTCTAAGTCTCGTTTCCCGCCATTTTTTGAAATCCCAAATTTCGTCATTTTTTTCTCTTGTATATCCCGTTTCTATTTATCAAAGTTATCTCGTTATCAATTTTTTAATTTTTTATATTGCTTTAATATCTAAATGAAATACAAATCCTACCTTTTTAAAGTAAAACATTTTCTCTCCGGAAAGAATTCCCGGATTTTCTTCCTTACTTCATTTCTCTGAACATTTCGAGCGCCAGGTTTGTCTTTGAGCGCATGCTCTAAGTACTCGTCCGCTGTGCACGGACGATGGTCGATTTTTAGGCTCAAGCTGAAGTCCCTTACGACCCAAATGAACGACGGGGAAAATCCATCATTATCGTCAGCGGTGTCGGTTTCAGACTCAGTATGCTCTTGAATTCTACTTATCTGGATGAACTCTATCATTTGAGTGACAAGGCTAGAAGTACAATAGAAAATAGTATTAAGAAAATACTTCAAAGACAGACAGACAGACAGACAGACAGACAGACAGACAGACAGACAGACAGACAGACAGACAGACAGACAGACAGACAGACAGACAGACAGACAGACAGACAGACAGGCAGGCAGGCAGGCAGGCAGGCAGGCAGGCAGGCAGGCAGGCAGGCAGGCAAACAAACAAACAAACAAACAAACAAACAAACAAACAAACAAACAAACAAACAAACAAACAAACAAACAAACAAACAAACAAACAAACAAACAAACAAACAAACAAACAAACAAACAAACAAACAAACAAACAAACAAACAAACAAACAAACAGATACACCAACAAAGTGATCACCTCAAATTCTGAATTGCGCTTTCATCAATAGCGTTCCAGCTGTTATATACAACACAGCTACTCAACAACACTGCCAATGCAAATACATGGACGTCCTGGTTGATACCATCTTCCTTCTCAGTATCTCCAAGTCCCTCAGTATCCAGTACCACCAAACACAGTTCATTATTAAAAGGATGATCACGACACCAGACCCAAATACCTTTGGTGTAGGCTTCTGTTGAACCACCAATGGCAAAACCAGAATGGCCAAACAAACGGTTCATTAGAAAGGACTTCCCTATAGAAAAACAAAAAGTAATCCTGCAAACTTTGCTATACCACACCGCAGAATTTAGTTTACAGGCATGCACGGTAAACGATAGTGAAATTTTCAGTGAGTGCTTCTGTTATGCTCCTCTGTACAATAAAACAACAAAAATGCCAACGTATTTTTCATTTCATAGACACTTTAAAGCTGTCTAATCTATCGAGTGTGGTTATGCAACCGACCGTTGAGATTTTGTATATAATCGTATATAGAGGTTCCCAATCAAATTTTACCTCAGTTTGTGTCCTATACATAACCAAGGTAATTCATGTAGACCTGCATGTATGGGCGCCGTTTGTAAAAAAATTATTTAACGTATTTTAAATGTAATTTAGTATATTTTTAAGCAATTTAATAAATAGTACATGCGACTTAATAAATCGAATTGTGATTTAATAAATCGCATTGTGATTTAATAAATAACATTGCGATTTATTAAATAACATTGCGATTTATTAAATAACATTGCGATTTATTAAATCGCAATGTTATTTAATAAATCGCAATGTTATTTATTAGATCGCAATGTTATTTAATAAATCGTAATGGTATTTAGTAAATCACAATGCGATTTATTAAATCGCATGTGCTATTTATTAAATTGCCTAAAAATATATTAAAATACGTTAAATATTTTTTTACAAACGGCGCCCAATAGACCTGACCCGCTTAATCTAACTCAGGAATTGCCATTGCTGCATATCCAGACAAGGACGTTCCTCACCTGTTCTGTACAATCCAGCAACGCTGATGACGACCAGCGGTTTGTCAATGCGGCTCAACATCTCACGCGCAGATACATTCACAACAAGTTGACCGTTCGGCATACTTTGAATAAACGGCAGCGGCTCGGGTGTGTATATCGCATCTTGGTCAGAGGTAAGAGGGTTGCACCTTTCAGGCTGTAATAGATCCACGTTGGTTTCTTGGGGACCTAAGGTGGCGTCCTTTTGATTGATATTCTGAGGTGATTCTTGGCTTGACATAATGAGTACTTCCTATTCTTCTTTGTTTGTTTCCTCAGATTCTTCAGATCTCTTTTAAACAAGCGGTTAAACTTTTAACTTAGTCAGTTTCTGCCGACCCGTCTCGCTTTGATTTGTAATTTCATGGGAAAACCGACAGCCGTTGTTGTGCGGTACGTTTCATGCATAGGTCCTCACTCTTGCTCAAAATCCAATCCAAAAACACATTCGATTAACCAAGAATCCCGTGCACATCTCTGTGAAAATGATGATAAGTTCTGTAACTATAAGTACATGCAACACACTTGTACATATTTAATCTACTACGCACGTATCAACATATCTATAGTCACCGTACAATGGAAAACGAAAATAACAATTAAAACGAACTGAGAAATGTATTTCGTTCGGTTACTAATTAAACTCTTTTTTGAAATAAAAGCGAATCAATAATTACTCTAATAATGACAATCGTCAAACCTAAATTAATAACGTCACAATAGGTCTTACGTAACACCCCGTGTACAAGGTTTACATGCCCCCACCAAACTGTCGCAAAGGCCTATATCGGAGAGATTTCCCAACAAACACATGATAGCAGTCTTTTGAGTTCCCGTGTGGAACGAAGTAGAGAACTATATTCAATTTGTACAAGAGTGAGAAAAGACGATCGCGTAACACTTTTCGCCTGTGGAATTCCAGAAGCTTTATAAGTACTGTATAAAATACCCGGACTATAGATTAATTCAGAATATTAATCTTAAGGCATATGAAGTCACGTCTAGCTTCCAATTGGCAATATAATTGTGATTTTTCCAGTGGCAATATAATTGTGATTTTTTCAGTTGTGGTAACTAATATGGCCGCCATGTCATTGTTTCCCAATGCAATACGGCCGCCTGACGTCAGATGAAAACGATCTATGATGGCTGAGCAAAGTCAAAGGTTAACTGCAGTGATGATATGTGAGCCAGTGATAGTTTGTGAGTCTGTTCGGTATTCATTGTATATATATATACCGTACGGGCGTACGTATATACGTTTGGACGTAGGTAGACGATACGGACGTAGATATACGGAATAGAAGCTCGTACACGAGTCAGGAGAACAGTTTACACACTACTGTAGTCAGTTCAAGAGACAAGATAAACATTTGTCTGTCGGATATATGATCCATCGATTATCTCTGAAAACACGTTAAACATAATTTTCTTGTACAAAAGTAGATCTCAATGACAAATACATACCTTACATACATTGAACTATCAGCTCGAAGATTTCTCAAGCTGTCGCTATAGCTGACCTGACCCTCTATTTCTCAACATCGAGTGTTAACTTTACGGTCACGATGATTCGCATGTTACGGACTTTGAACTCTGATGACGCAAAAATGCACCATGTGGGCGACTTTTAAAGGTCGCAAAAATTTTGGCATGCACTTGACTACATCTGATTCGGTCTGATTCTCAATAACATTCTCAATAACCATTGATCGATATTCAAAAGGTCCTCATTTGTATTGCAAATCATCTTTTTTATCGACCTGTCACTCACGGTATCATGTACATACATTCTTATGTATGAGTGTTGTAAGCAGTGAGGCAGTTCGTTTATATACATGAGAGAGAGAGAGAGAGAGAGAGAGAGAGAGAGAGAGAGAGAGAGAGAGAGAGAGAGAGAGAGAGAGAGTGTGTGTGTGTGTGTGTGTGTGTGTGTGTGTGTGTGTGTCTGTGTGTGAGTGAGTGAGTGTGTGAGTGAGTGAGTGAGTGAGTGAGTGAGTGAGAGAGAGAGTGTGTGTGTGTGAGAGTGAGAGAGTGAGAGAGTAAGAGTCTAACTCAAAACGAGCCAACTGTTTGCGTACAGCTCTCTAAAACCTCTTTTGCAAGAATCATAAAGGCTGGAACGCTGTGTCATCTACAGTCATATCCTCAGTATAGGAATTAGGAAACGGAAGGAGTGGAGGACACGATTTATCAAGAACGAAAAACAGGAAACGTCGCTGATTAGTAATGTTTAGATTAATTAAAATCTCTAATTAATCTTCTTATAATGCGATAACATATATATATATATATATATATATATATATATATATATATATATATATATATATATATATATATATACAGCTGTAGCTAGAAAATAAAATTCCTTGTGTGCTGGTATATTGTGTTGTTTATTCTTCCATTGTTACCTCGTTCGCTCGAATAGTTCTTCGACTTCGGTATTATCAGTGTCCATGCGTGTAAGGCCAGTTCATTGAATTGAACATTGACGTATGTTCTTCCCTGGTCAAACTAGGGCATATATATTTTAAATTCATAATCCCTAATTTCCTTGTTTATTTGCCAGTCCGTCCCGTTGGCGTTACCGTTGGCAAAAAAACAAAAACTGTGACAAATAAAAAACTGTGACAACCACTATAAATTGCTCTCCTGCTCTCTAAACATTTATTAGTATGTCGTACGAGCATATAGACCATATTCATAAATGGCGGTGGAATTAATATTCTTTTATGTGCATATAAATTATTCCCTCTGAACTCGTTTTCATGTGCGAAAATCAAAAGAATCTTTACTCTAAAACGAGGTCAGAGGGGCTAATTTATATGCACATAAAAGGTTTTAAATCGTCGGCCATTTATGAATAGGCCGGTCAAATGGTGTAAATCATATATCCAGTTTCTATCCTCTCGTAACATCTCCCCGGCATATATTCCAGATTTCGTCCCGGGAAAACGGTATACTGGGTCGTGTTGTCACATTCCAACAGATTCTTATAATCTTACTTGGGTCACGAGTATACTGGCACTACACGGTCGTTGTCTGCATATTAAACATGGCTGCCATGATTATATTATTTTCCAGAATTAACAATTGTTTATGGCTATGGCAGTAGCCGTACTAGTATAAAGAGATGTCTTACGAAGCAGTAGAATATTATTTTTTCCTTCTATGTTTAAAAGTCCCACTTCAGGCACTGCTTAGATGATATACGGCTGAGATAAGAGATTTCTTAAATATAATTATTTGAGTCTTGTCTTTATAATCCCATACATCTTCGAACTTCGCTATTTCAAATTCTGATACTCCCTAGATACTTTTCAGAATGACTAGAATACAACCTGGTCACCTACAAAAGATAACCTAAACTTCTCAACTTCTCACTTCTGAAGCACATATGACAACTGACCAGCTTCATCGTTATCACGCCACGTTCCGATGTATAATTTTAAGTGACATTTGTAAACACAATTGTCGCAAATGCCTGCATGCAGATAATTATCGTCTAACACATATTAACAACCATATACTCATAAATACCACACAATAAAACACCTACCATGGTCGACTTGTTAATCCAGAAGCCAAAGCGCAAATCAATCAAACGGTTTTTATCATTTTGACATAAATACGGTGGCATTGATTTAGATTTAGATTTGTTTTGAAATCGAATACTCGGCTTCTCTCAGCATGAATTATTGATGACCCCCAAACCAGTCCAACGCGCAATTTTATGTCGGTTGACTGATGCAAGGGACCGGTCGTAAAGTAATCGCTATCGAATGGGCGAAGATTCTGTGGTTCATTACGAGTAGATCAACGAATTTTCGTGCCCATCACATATTATTGAAAATTTTTGATAATCCGCTGTATAACTTATAGTCTTAAAAAGTTTTTCTTTTTTTCAATAAATAGAATGCTTTCCTTCATTAGAACGTTTTCACTTAGAACGTTCTTCTCTTCTCATTAAATTGTTAATAGAATGTTTTTTCTTAGAACGTTTTCCATTAGAACGTTTTCTCTTTATAGATTAGAACGTTTAGTAATTCTATAGAACGTTTTCCCGGGATGCCAGAATATTATAGAACATTTTAAAACCCCTAATTTAGAACGTTTTCATTAGAACGTTTTTCATTTTTCAAAAACTCCCGTTCGCCTTAATTTCTAATTTTCTCCTCTCCAAAAACAGACAACACAAAATAGAAGATTGATCGAGAAGATTTTATGTAACTAGGGTGACAATTAACACATTGAGGATTTTCCGCAGAATTTTTTATAAGTGACTGATAACTATTATCTCTAAAGAAATGAGAGATCATCGCAAATTACTGTATCTGAAATGAGAAATATGACTTTATCACAACGATTGGCGACATGGTTAAAGATAGCCTTACGAGTTAAAAGTTGTTGTTTGCTCACAGGAAAAAAACCCCAGTATAATTAAGCACGTTGTAGAAAAGTTATCTATTAATGTCGTGCCCACGTATTTAATTAACATGTAAAGTGGGAGGCTAGTTTACAATCACTCACAATCATGTTTGTCTTTAGAATATGCTACTCTTGTGTCTAACTTGTCGTCCATTCTGGCAGTAGACTGGCGGCGGTCTGTAAGTGAACTGACACACGCCGGCTCTTCGCCTTCGGGCTCAGCGTTTTGAAGAAACGGCGTGACATAAGTAACACCACCACTTTTATTTTCTTTCCAATCAAAGACAACACGACACTGTTTCAGTTTGGTTTGAACAGGAAGCGATGCCGAACGCGAACGTGAGATTTTACCACAGTTCTTCAAACTACCTTGGGAGGATGTTCTTCGTAGTTCGGCGGATAGTGGTCTGCAGTAGTTCAAAGGTCCAGGCCCTGCAGCTGCAGCCATCATATTATCTAGTAGCTTCTTTTCACCTGCATTTGGCTTATGTCGTGATTTCTGCCAGTCGCTGTACGACATCCACGGTTCCCCCAGAGGACGTGAGCTAAACGATGGAAGTCGAGGACCGTTAGCTTCCAGATAACCGTCAGAGTGCACCTTTCCGAAACCATGTTGGGGGTTTGGACATTTCTCAACGGAAGGAGGATGTGTGTGTAGGCCAGCGCAGGAAGGATACTTATGGCCTTCTTCATTTTTTAGTCTAGAACTAACCAGATATGCTTCATTGCTGAAGTATTTACGATGGTGGGTTTTATCAGGCGAGTAACATGTAGGATCTTGTACGCTCTTTCCCAATAACAGCCAGTCAGATAGACCATGTTTTTCTTGTTCTGGGCTCCCTGTTCTCGGTCCAGCCGGCGGAGAAATTTTGCCTTGTTGAGAATAAACCTCATTTATTGGTTGTCGTTTCGAGTTCTCGTTTGAGATCGCGACGCTAGTATATTTCATTCCGTCCAGTAACTTTTTCTTTGATTCTTTGTGAATCGTCTTCGCAGAATTTCTTGTGTTTGATGGGCTGGTGACATAACTGAACGCCGAGACAACTTGAAAAGGATCTTTTAAATCTTCCTGAGGATGTGTTCTTGATCGGCTGTGGTTTAATCTGTAGCGGGCAGATCCAGAGGCTCTACTTCTGTGGCTAGTTTCTGGGATTCGTTCTTCCATATCTTTGGAAGCTGCAAATTAAGCGATGGATGGACTTAAAAATCCTTCTGTACCATTTCTGTATTGGCTTTCTTCGAGAAAAGAGTTTTTGAGACAAGAGTTTTTGAACTTGTGATAGAATAAACTAACACTTGCCAAGGTTGAAAGAGATTGCACCTGTACTCTGTGCAATGGTACGCTACATCGTAATCATTTCAAACAAAGATTCATTCTCCCATGCAAGCCCAAGGTTCTTCGCTTGCATGTTTTGAGAGAAATTCCATTAACAGGTAAACTGACGGGTAACACGACGAAACCCGACCACTGAACAACCACAACCACAACCACAACCAAAACAATCTGCCCCTTAAAGTTGACATTATTTTTTTGTTACTTTGTAACGATTTCTTAAAATCCTCTCTCTGGAAAAGAGCTGCATGGGGATGATTCTTTAAGTTTTCGGCTTTTTAGGTTGTTTAGGTCAAAAACCGAAAGGTGCATCCAGGAAATTTAATTCGTCAAAGATTACGTAAAAATTATACATAAAAAAATATCCATGATTGTCATCAATACATTTTGAAAATGTCGAAAAGATAAGTTTTATATATTGCATTTTTTTAAAAAAAAATATACTGAAAACATCATCAGTCCATAAAATTTCGAAAATATTTTTGTGACTTCCGAACAATACACAGCTGCCACAAACCAAAATGTACATAAGTCATAACTCCCTATTTTTGTTATCACTAACACATAATTACAAAAGTCATAGTTTATATACAAAACACTGTGTACTTCATGGTTTGTCAATTAATCTGATTTTAGTTATTAAGTTAGTGTTGTAATATGAACCTTTATGTTAATTGGGAAATTCCTGTTGCTTTCTCCCGTTGCTACTTATTAGTGATGTTATTTATTTACTGATTGTGTATTTATGCTTTTTCATTGTATCAGTGACGAAAATTCATTAAACTAAACTAAACTAAACTAATCGTAAAATAAAAATAAGAGCCCTGCTCAAGTTTCTTAATATTATTGAACTATAGTAGAAACTGCAAATTATGAAAGATTTGAAAGACTATATATCCCGACATGGGACATCAAAAATCAAATATAAAATACAAAAAGAAAATTACTTAGATTCTCCGGTCAGTCGGTCGGTACATTTATATTTATAACAAAAACCCGGTCGAGTCGCAGTGATAAGAATTTATGTAGCCTGATTTAAAAATTAGTAATTCTAAATCTATTGTATTGCATGTCATTGCATTTAACAAAAACGCAATCAGAAGACGTAATTAAAGGTTGCTTCATCGTATTTGCGAAGTAAAACTCAAATTAACAATCATTACTGATTTTGATGTTGAAAGCCTAGTGAGTTAACAAACCGTTGCCAGCATTGAATTATTTTTACATCAAGTGCATTAATAATAAATATATTGAGGTTTGTAATAACAACCGATGTAAAGACCGAAAAAGGAAATTCCGCTTTGTCGGAACACGCGTCCTAAATGAGAATGTGTAGCACAATTCAAAAATAGGGACTTTAAGAAAACACAACGACTACGACTACGGCAACGTGTTTGAACAATTGAATTTTATGTCATATACAAAGAACTTTTGCAAACGACGGTCCCAAGAATAATTTTCATGCCGTCGTAACTCTGTTGACAACGCAGAAAAAGCATTTTTTCGTTGTAAAGACAACGGGGAACCTGAATCACTACAGAAGGCTTGGGAAGGCTTAGCCGTATTCTTGCGACTAACATAGATTGAACAAGTGTTTTTCTTCAAGAATTTAAGAACAAAACAAGTCCGTGCGATTATGTATTTGAAATTTGATTGTATAAATACACCACCATTTAATACCACTGTTAAACGTTCTACCGTAGCCGTAGTCCGTTGTCTGAATCTTAAAGTCCCTAATTATTGCCATGCAGCTATAATCACGGTATATAGAATTACATGCGTCCTTAGTTGTTTTTTTGGGGTTTTTTTTAACTTTACATTTGCCCTAAGAGCTTACAGCTCATTGAGAGGGTTCACGTACATTTACATACAACACAATAAGATAAAAAAATACAGCCACGAAGAAGAACTAGTATACATAGAAACATACGTCAAATACATACAAAGAAATAAAGAAAAGGGTAAATAAGTAAAACTGCAGCAATATTTACTAAAGCAATTTAAACTGAACCAAAACGACCAGATGCTATTATATAATCTTGAACAGCAAGAAAAATATTGGCATTATAGCATAATAAGCAATCTCGTTCCCAGAGCCCACGTTCCCCACCCGGGAAACGAGAGACTCTGGGATAATCCGTTTCACATCGATATCTCATTGGCTGATGAACACAGCGAACTCTATATAACTCTTCTTCCGGGATAACAAGAATCCTGTGATGGCGTGAACGGATTATCCCAGAGCCTCTCGTTTCCCGCCCGCTGGGTAAGGGGAACGTGGGCTCTGGGAACGAGATTGCATAAGTTAAAGTCGTCAATCCTTTCAATAAAACATCTAATAGATCGTTTTCACTCACGTGATCGGTGGCCCCATTGGGGCGGTGAAACCATACGAAATATTTGAATAAGAATAGAGCTAAATTCCCATAGGATAAAGATGTACACCAATATGGCCGCCATTTCATTGTTTTGGTACACCAATATGGCCGCCGTGACGTCAGATGAAAACGATCTATTGATTAGTTCATGTCATTCCACACATGGCCCGTGCATTGCATAATGTGGCAAGGATTAATATGTCTCTGGAGGCATAGCATATCAGTAGCGCCCACGCACTATTAAATTGCAATGACGGTGGTCAACAACACCAGATGCCTATTATTATGTTGTTTATACATACATCTTGTAGCTCAGTCGATTTCTTGTGGTCAAATTTATGTCTCTTGTTAAGAAGCTCTTCCTTATAACACTGAGAATTGTATTTATATGGGAAAGCGTGCCTTCCTGAGATCGAATCACCGTTATTACACCTGACCCATGTCCATCTTACATTTTACATTACATTAGTGCATTACATTACATGCATTACATTACATTACATTGCATTGCATTACATTACATTACATTACAATTACATTACATTACATTGCATTGCATCTGTAACACTGGTACTGTAGGTGAATGTCAGGCACTGTAATTTCTCTATAGATTTTGGTACCATCAGCATATAACACACACTTGGCTGTTGATGTTATAATGATTAATGGCCATTGTGAAATTCATTACTAATTCATGAGTTTTGCAGCCAATCCAATTTCAGAAATTACGTCACATGTATACCCCTGTAAACCCCATACAAACTAAAACCAATGATGCTAATTAGTTACAACCACTTGTGGATGTATACTCTTCTGATACAACCACTAGTGCTTGTAACTAATTAGCATCTCAATATCCCAAAGGGATTTTTACTATTCATTCATTTCACAAGTTGTTTACAACACTCGCGTTTTTGTTGTGTTGAATACACAATCACTCGCCTTCGGCTCGTGATTGTATATTCAATACAACACGGCCGCTCGTGTTGTAAACATTACATATGTCATTAAAGTATTACCGTATATATATGAGGAACATGACTGGTCCAAAGTTGTTTCTATGATGAATATCTTTTTACTCAATCTATGCATCAAAATTTTTATCAAAATGAACATCAAAATCAAACATACTTGTGACAAAATTACATACTCTGATACTCAAAGGTTCAAAGCACTTACAACATTGAATACAAATCCTAATGGATCAATAAGACTACTGTCCATTGCCGATCTCAAACTCAAAGACAAACAACAGTCGGTGAAAACACAAATGGTACCTACTCAGCATAACAAATATAAAACTCGTGTAGTAATAAAGCACTTATGCAAAAATATAAAGATACTAGTACTGTACTGCTACTGTCAAGAAACTATTTCCTCAAAGTCTGTCATCTTCATGAATGTTCCTGGTGTTCTCAAATCTACCGAGATCCCGAGTTCAGACCACACCTAAACAAACTCTTACCCAGGGCCTTCTCTGAACGCTAACCGCCAACATGAGCAACACCGCTGCCAAACGTTTGCGCATGCGTGAATTCGCCGAGTAAACACTGCAAGAGCAACACGATCTCTTACCAAAATTAAGCGTATATCTTAATTGTAAAATAGGGCTCGAATTAAGACATGGCTTTAATTTTAAAATAGGGTTCAAATTAAGACATGGCCTTAATTTATCTGTCCCACAAGCGGGACGTTAAACTTGAACACATAAAGCTAAAAATCCTAGAGGGGTGTTGTGGTCGGGGTGTGAGAGGTCGGACTTTTTTCCGGAGGGTTGTGATTAGGCTTAGGGCTATCGGGGGGTTGTGGTTAGGTTTAGGGTTTCCGGGTGGTTGTTGTTAGGTTTAGGGTTTCCGGGGGGTTGTGGTTAGGGGTTGGGGGTATGGGGGAGAGTTTTCATTTAAAATTAAGGATTATCCTTAATTCTAGGCGAGTTGACAATTAAGGATAATCCTTAATTTTGGATGTGAGGTTACCCTGGGTGTAATGTGAGGTCGACCTGGCAAGAGAAGTGGGGAACTAGCCGTGGCGACAACAACCAGACAGCGAAGACTAAGTAAGACTCGACTATTCATTTGTGTTTTAAAAAAAGGGTAAAGAAAATTACGAAGAGGTAAATTCAGAATATGTTACAATATTGACAAAGAAGCCATGCACAAATTACCTACCTTATCTTTTTGGTAGTATGCTTATAATTTTAACGTTTGTGTCGGACTCTCGGACCAGTCCAAATATTTCAGTGTTCTCCCGCTCTTTTTCCGAGGACGAGCTCGGACGTCGCGCATGCGCAAAACGTTTGACAGCGGTGTCCATGGGGGGCTGCCATGCGCGTCAACCCCAGTCCCTTTTACTGTATAACCGAGAGAAAATGAAGCTGAATTTGGTGAACCAGCATATCCTCCTGCCTAGAATTACCAATAATCAGTAAGGGTGAAATGCCTAGAATTACCAATAATCGTTAATTTTAAAAACCAATTCCCAACCCCCACACCCCAACCCTAACCTCTAAACCTTATCCTAAACCTAACCACAACCCCCCGGTGGCCCTAAACCTAACCACAACCCTCCGGGAAAAAAGGTACCTGGTACCTCTCTAATGCACCAATCAATGTTTTGGCCAACCAGGGGCATTTGACATATACGCCCCACTGTGGAGCACCAGTTTGTGGTGAATCTTTGTCAATGATTGTACACCCACCCTCCCTTGGGTTGACCAAAAGTTTGGTGCATAAAATGGTCAAATCTTGGCTGCTTGTATATTGTTGTTGTTTATAATATTGTCGATGTGGTTGAGGTCTCTTAGCAGGTGTCTCTCTAAGACAGATGAAATTGTCCCGAAGGTTGTCTGTCTTGAGACTTGTCCTAGTTGTAACTCAGACTGCCATTGGTTTATTTATGGTCATGTGGGATTAGACAAATCAAGTGTTGCCCATCATCTCAGGAAACATCAAGACTCTTGTGAAAACAAAACTAACTGACACTGTTCTCCTCATGACCAGACATTTATAAGTGTAGCATTCTAAGGGAATGAATATTCCCTTAGCATTTGGAGCTTTAAATAAGCATTAAGCTTTGAGACCCAGTATTTGGATAATATAATGCCATGTGAAATACTTCTATTTGTTAAAATTTTATTAGTTATGTCCACAATTATCATGCATTGTAGTTGACATGACATGCAAAACTTTGGATTACATATTAAGCAAGCTATTCCAAGATTGCCTTCTGTATATTTTCACCTCCTGTAAAACAAAATAGAGATGGAATTATTGACCCTAGTATTGTATTCAGTTCAGCGGTGTACAAACCAGGGGAACACATGTTGCTGGTCCCACTTGGTCATAAAGTCCACTATACTTGCAACAGTGCATGCCCTTTTGAAAGTCCCCCCAGCATCCACCAACTTGCTTCCTACACCACTGATTCAGTTGAAAGGGCTCACTGGGACAAAAGAAATAATATAATATACAGTATTTGGATACTGGAAAATGATAATAAGGTTCCAACAACAACAAATTAGCAATAGCAACATGGTGGAGGCTAGGCTATCTCAGCCTCTGATTATTATATATATTATCAGGGCCGTAGATAGCGGGGGGTTCCCAGAGTCACAGAAAAAAAAACTAACTAGTCGTTTAATTAATATCATAACTCTGACAATGAATTTTCGCGTTGTGTTCGCGCTTTATCCCGTTAGATTATTCACCAAAATGTTCGGACGTTCGTTCCGAAGTTCGCAAGTTTGTTGGGAAGTTCAAAGCCCGTTTTAAACTACGCACTTGATTGACTTCTTGCCTTCTTGGTTCCTAGTAGCCGGCAATCAATTGCGTAGTTGAGTTCAAAACGAACTATGAACTTCCAAACGAACTTCGTAACAAACTTCTGAACATTTTGGTGAAAAATGACAAGTGAGTTGCAAATGACTGTTGTCTCAACCTCGTACCCAGGGCCTTATCTCCGCTGCTCACCCTGGGTACGAGGTTGTAGTTGTCTTTGTAAATATGTGATACTGTAGTTTTAGACAAAATTTTTTGTAAGAATGAGAGAATGTGTCTTAAAAATATGTTCTAAAATGTTCAAAATTTTGCTCAAATATGATGTCAGATAGCGGGAAATGCCATTTCAGAGACTCAGTTTTCAAAAATGTTCCGGGGGACCATACCCCCCGACCCCCCTAGAAATTTGGCAGTCTTACTGCCCTGTTTATTATTACAATAACAAGTAATAGCAATGAGCTAGATAATAAACTACAAATAACCTACACATTACTAATTTTAATAATCATACTGTTATGAATACGAAGAAACTATAAGAACACTCTACGTATCAGTATGTGACAAATTATACCAAAACGCAACAAGACCTATGCAAGTCAGGCCTTTATTTGTTCCCGCCTACCCCGGCAGCGGGAGCAGAGGTGCGGGCGAGCGAGAAGGCGAGAAAAATAAAGGCCTGAGGAAACTCTTAACAAAACTGTGGACTCCATCAATCTCATGGACGGGAGCTCTGATTGGCTGACTAATTGAAGTAAGGATTTTGATTGGTTCATTCAGATAAACAACTGCCCAAAGGTGCACCGTCAAGGTGCACGTTTCTGAAAATCTTTTATGATTTAAATCGCTTATGTCGGAAAATCAAACCATAGAAGGATTTTTCGGCCGCTTTGTTAAATTCATTCACACATTTCGTCTACGAGTCTTTGAAATCAGAACAAACGACGTGCATTCGAAAGCTCGCTGTTGCCTGTTGACAGCCAAGATGTCTTTGCTGTTTTGCCCACTGGTTTTGGTAAAAGTCTGATATATCAGATATTGCCATTTGTGTTCGCTGAACTTCATCGACTTCAACATGGCACGGCGAGGAATTTCGTTGTAGCAGGTGGAGACCTTGCGAAAAGCAGTCTACTTAATTGGGTCCTTCGTTTAATGATCTGGGCTACTGAAGGCGAAGCCGATGCGAAAGTCCAAGCAAATCGTGTTTATCTTTTATTATGGTGGAATTTTGAATCAATATATATGTATACTCTCAAATTGTCAAATTTCTCGGTTTCTAATCGTAGTTTCCAATTCTTCGACTTCTTTTCTAGATCGGGTCTAGATGTCTAGATATACCATTTATTGCAAGTCTACCTAGACTAGTCTGGACTAAAACCAGACGCGGAGAAAGACTATGCATTTCTGATATTTCTGTGGGATGAAATCAAAACATACGCGTTGTTCTTGTGACAACATGTATCAATCATATTTCGTTAATGTTTAAAAATAACAAAGTGGGCGGAAGACGGTTTTAATAAGAATTTCCTCAGGCCTTCATTTTTCTCGCCTTCTCGCTCGCCCGCAACTCGAACCATTCAGGTTATGCAAGACTTTGAACATACGCCGTGGTTATAGTTCCCAACCTCGTCCCCAGGGCATTTTGCCTCCACGTTGGGAGTCGGCGAAAATGGCCCTGGCATCGGCTGGTCGATTCTATAACCGGATTGGCCGGTTTAAAAACTTGATTAATTCAGATACAGCGTAATTTATTCATCAAAATATGAATTGCAATAAATCCACTCTGCGAAGTTCATCCAAAGAATTGTAACGATAGCTTTGGTTAAAGTCAAGAACAACATTAGATATATGTTTCTTCCCGACATTTAAATGTATCCTGGATAATCGTGGGGAGTATCATGATGAATAATGCTAGCCAGTTGCATTTATGATAAAGGTTCACATGAGTGATTCGGCAGAGCGTTAAATATTTCTTATTCATGTATACGTATTATACTGGGTGTCACGTGGCCAGCCGATGCCAGGCCATTTTCGCCGACCTCCCAACGTGGAGGCAAAATGCCCTGGGGACGAGGTTGTATAGTTCCGACACCGGATCTTTAGGTTCGATGGCTATAGATTTGACATTGACATAACGCGTGCGAAGTACAGTTTATTTTCAACTTTAAAGGGCTTGTCGAATCTTTTCAACAACCAGCACAAGGCCCGGCATTATTTAGTCTTGAGTTTTGAGCAAAAGGTTAGAAAGAAACCTTAACTGGCGCAGGCTTGGACTGGCCTATGTGCCATGCATTGTGCCAATAGCACATGCGCCCCCTTTAGAATACCTCAACTGCGCCCCATGAACTATATTTGCTAAACTGAGATATAAAATAATATGGCTGTCCATTGCATGTAGTTTGTTTATGTTTATGTATATACAGTTTCTGTAAGTTAATCATACATGGGGGAGCAATGGCAACAACAATCACCAATTTTGAAATCTTTCTATTTACAGAGGCTTGTGGGCAAATTTGTCTGTAATCCACCTTAGTAGGCCAGTGTTATTATTTATTATAAAACAACCGGAAGTAAATGAACGACAACACGCACTCTGATTGGCTATTGGGTCAAACAACCGTGCCATTATAACTCCATAACGGCACGGCACACGAGATACTTCCCGACGATTTTGTCGTTTTTGATGAATTTTATGTGGATTTAATCATCAACGAAAGTCAGAAATTACTTGGATATATATCTAATCACGTAATTAACACAGCAGAATGTTTTCAGTGCAACTTTAAGTGCATTTTCATCGCTAAAATCCCCGACGTGTTGTATGGGGCCACGCGTGGCGCTAAATGGCAACAAACTCGTCCTGAGACAGGTAATCTGTTTTTTGCTTACTTTTCTTGGGTTTATTGACAATTTAAAGTCATTATTTTATAAAAGAAATAAAAAGCTTAGTCGCTGTGCGATTATCGAGTTATAATGCACTCGAGAAGCTAGTAAAACACTCGGCTATCGCCTCGTGCTTTACACGCATCTCTCGTGCATTATAACTCGATAATCGCACGCGACACGTTTTTTATTTCTTAATTAATTTCTTTTTTTAACTGCGCCCCTCGCCCTAGTGGCACCGCCCCTAAAGGCGGTTTTCCACTAGGCGACATTTGTCGACCGACTCGACATTTTTCTTTTGTCTTGGCTAATTAGTTCCACTCGAGAGCTTACGAGACAAAAGAAAATGTCGCTTCGCGCGACATTTTTCGCCCAGTGGAAAACCGCCTTAATACGAAGCCAGTCCGACTCTGAACTGGCGTGGAAAATTTATTCATGCTGATTGTTTCTCGTCTGAAAGACGCATTGTCGTTGACATTCTCAGTCTTTCAGTCTCTCAAATGATTAAAGTTTAAAAGAAGGTTAATCTTTCGATGACTTCTCAATTATATCGTCAGGTTCCAACCAATTAGATGTTCTTCTTCGAGAAAGCTTGTTAATTTCTAAGTTTAAACCCTCTCTTAACGCTAACATTAGATCATTTCCCTTAGCACTCTTTTAGATTTTTTTTTTCTTTACGCTGTGGGGTCTCTTCACCAGTTTGACAATTCATTTGTCTTACATCACCGTTTCTGTCACCTTGTCTGTCACCTTATCACTTTCTATTTATGTAACTAGTTAAGCTATTTAAGTCACCTTCATGTATGTATATTTATCACTCTGATGATGTTACGTGTAGTAACGAAACGTTAGTAAAATTTTTTCAAAATTATTTTGTGTTATGGTTTTGTTTAAAGCAGTATGCTGGGCAATAATATTTCTTACCAGAATTAAAAGAAGGTTTCGATATTTGACAGAACCTACTACCTAGTCGGCTAGTTTGATTCAAAGCAGAAACGAAATCTACAGATTGACTGATGTAGTAATTTTTGCTACGTGATGTAGTATTTTTTTGCCAAATTTTGCTACGTGATGCAGTAATTTTATGCCAATTTGGTAATTTTTGCTACGTGATGTAAGTAAATTGCCTTTGTAAAAACCTGGTCACACTGCCTGCTTCAGTTATGCTTCAGTATCCACGGTTATGATTCTTGAAGAATAATAAAGCATTTTTGTATCCTGATATCATTTCCCGGGCGCTTCTTCGTTCTAGCATACATGTAACTTCAAAATGTTCCGGAGTTATCACAACGCCAACAACAAAACCTTTGGTGTGGTAAATCGTTTGGCCAGCTGGTTGTTCGTCCGGCAAAGGAGAGCTCTGAAACATACCGAAGTTGTTGTAAGCAGAGCTGGACAAGACACATACCAATCAAGAACTATATACAGACGCCCTCTTGATGCCCTCGAGACCCTTTCCAATGAATATCATAAAAGCGGTCTTAAATTTGCCTTCATTTTGGCTTCGCTGAAGTCCACCATTCCTGTACAAGAAGAAGCAGTTCGTCAATCTCTTGCCATGGTATCCCAACGTCAACCCATGCTCAGAGCTACTGTGATGGAGTCACCAAATAGCAGCGTGAAATATTTCGAGAGCGTTGAGGGACGTTTTAAAATTGACTTTTGTGTTATGGATAGAGATATTGACGATAAAGCTGCGATTGCTGAAGAGTTGTTTGCAACAACCAAGTTTCATTCCCCTGAAGGTCCTCTCTGGAGAACTGTCTTACTGCCAGGAGAATTTGATGCTTCCAGTAAGTTGTACTACAGTGCACTCGCCTTTATTTCTTCCCATTCTATTACAAACGCTCCAAGTTCAATTTCAGTTCTTCAGCAAGTGCTTGGCTATCTTGAAGCTATCACAAACGGAACAGCACCCAAATTGAAGGACATTTCAAGTTTTCCTATGTATCCAAGTTCCTCCACCCTCCTGGCTCATAAACTGGCTAATTTTAAGAGGTCAGCTTTATTCCCTCCCTCCACAAACAATTCATTGGATGCAAGTGCCTGCACTTTTATTAACCCAGTCCTCTCGGAATTCCCTGCCATTGACAATACTGATCCTGCATTTGTTATACAGCCAGCAACGAAAGTATTGTGTCAGGTTATCCCAGCTGAGAAAACCTCACAGTTGCTTAAGTGCTGTAGAAAACATGGCTGTACATTAACTGGTGCACTCCTAGCTGCTTGTCATTTCGCATTGTGCAGTCTTCTGAAAACCAAACCATTACCTGACCATCTCACCAGTGATATTACCTGCAGAGCAGCAGTCACTCAAGATTATTTGTTCAGTCTACCAGCAGACTATGCAGCAAACCAATATGGATCACTAACTTATAATCTTCCTTTATCAACAGAAAACAGTGATTTCTGGAAAGTTGCCAACTGGTGTAGCAAGAGTATTTCTTCAGATATTAGTAATGGAAAACACCTCCAATTTATTTCTATGTTAGAAGATGAATGGGAGGCATATTTTCATCATACAATAAATCAAGGAAATTTGAATTTAGCCAATCGTGAAAGTTCTGGCCACCTCCTTTCAAATGTTGGACAGTTCTTAATAGAAAATAATCCAAATAATGTCTTCCATTGTGAGAATGTATTTGGGGCATCACCAATCCATCAACGAAGTGGAACATTTGCAAACTATTATTTCAATATAAATGGATCATTAAATTGGATGATGTGTTATGATGCCAGTATAAGTTCCACCGAAGTAGCTCAGAGCTATTCTGATTTTGCCAGGGCAATCTTAGAACATGAAATGCAGCTGCATGCGATGTGACACACAGACCACTTAGGTAACCAGAAAGATGTTATAAAATAACAATGTTCTGGTATGTCCTAATTTCCTGATAATTTCCCAAATAATAGTTTCATGTAATGTAACTTCAGAGGATTTCTTTTTGTAACAGCCAATATTTTGTTTACATATAACATTTGTTTCATTAGATTCCTCAAAGATTAGAACACCAAAAATTAACAATATCTCTATTTAGAATAATTCCATTATGACTGACATTACATTTATAGAGTGTGATACTGTATGTCTGTATTTTCAGGGAATCTTTTTGCATAACAGTCAATTTTTTGTGTACATATAACATTTGTTTCATTTAATAGATCCTACAAAAACACTAAAAAATTGGTAGAAAGTTCCAGCATAAGAATTTCCTGGAGTGTAGCCAAGGTTATTAAAAATGAACATGCCAAAAAATTTATTGTGATCTTTTTCTTTTTTTCTTCAAATGTGCATTTGAATGTAGAAATCTGTCTTGTATATGGTACCCAGTCATCTTTGTATCGTCTAAGATCTTGCTAGTCTAAAATTAATAGGGGGGAGTTTTTAAGTGTTAAAATTGAAATCTTGAGAAAGAATATCTTTTTAGAAATTAAAACTAAAGACATTTTAATTTGGTGGTTAGCCTGCGTAGCCGGCGCTGGCTATTTGGTGGTTTACAGTTTTTAATTCTTATGATGCTTTAATGATTGCCCATTTATCCTACAATGAATGCTGTGAAACATTTGTGGCTCTGTACAAGGAATATGTGTACTCTGTAGAAATTAAAGATCCTCCAGTGGACACACATCATTCTCTTCAATTTTTCCACATCACACATTTTGTCTAATGTTACTTGTGGGTTACAAAGTATATTTCTGACTGACAGATTATCAGGGCTCGAAATAGAAAACAATTATGGCCTGCCACTTTCATATTTTGTTATGCACCAGTCAATGGTTTGCCCCCGGGGGGGGGGGGGGGGGGGAATCGGGCATACCCACGGGATTTGACATTACACTATGAAATTTTGCTCAATTTCCCCACCGTGCGACTAGCTTTTTAAGTCAAAGTAAGTCAAATTTCCCCACCCATATGAACAGGAACTTAATATGCATATTTTAATATTAATAAACATGTGATGATGAAACAAAGAACTGAGTCTGTGTATATAAAAATTATATGCTCCAGTGCACTACAACAATTCACTGAGCTGGTGTCCAGGTATCTATCAGCAATATCATAGGCCAAAAGCTTTCTTAAATACAAAGCATATTTATATATTTCATCAAGAATCACTCACCTTCTGTCGAAAGATAAATCCACTCGGCACGCGAGAAAATCCAGTGTTTCCCGCTGAAATAGGCACTGACGATCAATCTCGTACCCAGAGCCTGCGATCCTTTTGGTTACGACCATTTGTCCTTCACTCGTTCCCAAGCCCCACGCAGTGAGACCTGACCACTCTCCTCCGCAGAGGCTTTTTGTATCTGCGCAACGCGCAGATATATTGCTATCGTGTTGTGTGTGTGTGTCAGCCGATCCGCACGTTGTAACCAATAAACTACTGCAATTGTAAAGGCATTGTATCCAGTAAGTTACTGGAAATTGTTTAATAAAGAGGTTTTTAATGAAACCCTTCCCCCCCCGAACCCTAACCCTAATCTCAAAAATGTGAATTTCCCGGGGGTAACCCTAACCCTTACTTGAAAAGTGTCGGGGGGGTTTTTTAAGCCACCTCCTCCCCGTCCAACCCCACCTAATAGTGTTTTTAATTTATGGTCAACAGTTCTTAACAAAGATTGTGGCATGCGCAGTGAGTTTTAATCCGTTAATTCGCGCATCTTACAATTACTTTTTGGTGTAACCGCTGACCTGTAATGTGTGCAGTAGTGTGACTGTTTATATTTCCTCGCCATGTTGTATGAACTAAGGAGCGAGACGAAGAACAACATTATTTTCGAAGAAAGTCAATTTCAATGCTGTATCATTGGAGTAGTATGATTCAGGGATACTTTAAAATGATTGCGTCTGACCGTACGCCAAGTGATAGCATAATAATGCAATTTGATATTTGCGCTCATCTCAGTTCAAATAGATTTTTCCCCGTTGCTATTCTATACGACTTGTTCTAATTCACATATGTTGTACAGAATATAACGCTCTATCTAATCGTACAAGTTTCCCAAATGGCACAAACCTACAGACGATTGATTTACTTTAAATATGACCGCGTTCGACCGTACGCCAAGTAAATAGTGTAATAATGCAATTTGATATTTGCGCTCATCTAAGTTCAAATATATTTTTCTCCGTTGCTATTCTAATACGATTTGTTTTAATTCACATATGTTGTACAGAATTTAACGCTCTATCTAACCGTGCAAGTTCCCCAAATGGCACAAACCTACAGACGATTGATTTACTTTAAATATGACCGCGTTTGACCGTACGCCAAGTAAATAGCGTAATAATGCAATTTGATATTTGCGCTCATGTCAGTTCATATAGCCTTTTCTCCGTTGTTATTCTATACCATGTTCTCTAATTCACATATGTTGTACAGAATTTAACGCTCTATCTAACCGTACAAGTTTCCCAAATGGCACAAACCTACAGACGATTAATTTACTTTAAATATGACCGCGTTCGACTGTACGCCAAGTAAATAGCCGTATAATGCAATTTGATACTTGCGCTCATCTCAGTTCAACTGATATATTTTTCTCCGTTGCTATTCTCTACGATTTGTTCTAATTCACATATGTTGTACAGAATTTAACGCTCTATCATCTAACCGTGCAAGTTTCCCAAATGGCACAAACCTACAGACGATTGATTTACTTTAAATATGACCGCGTTTGACCGTAGGTCAAGTAAATAGCGTAAACAATGCAATTTGATATTTGCGCTCTACATACATGGCACAAACCTACAGACGATTCAGGGGTATTTAATAGACCCGCGGTAGCCGTATTATTGGCCATTGGGATATATCTTCCAGCAGTTAGCCGTTAAATTCTATATTTCCGACAAAGTTTTGCACAAAAACATTTCGGAGACAGGTGATATTGCTGATAAACTGGTTAAGTATTTTTAACGTGACTTATAGTAAACTTGTGAGTGTGATCTACCACAGTTTTTGTGAGTCATGATAAAAAATTATTAAGGTCAGAGAACGTGTACTTTCTCTTTAATTATCTTATAAGATCTCGCTAAAATCTTATAAGATCTACGTGTAAAAATCTTAAGATTTTTCTTAAGATCTTACAAGATTTTCCAAGATCACACAAGATCTTGACATGATTCTCACAGTGGTGGGTTTGCGCAGATACATGTACGCATAGCGGACCTTTTGTTTTTAATATTCCATAATGTCCATAACTAGAGTTCTCAAGAGTTATTTTGATTAGTAATATGAGCATTTTCACTCATTCTTATTTAATATTTCTTAATGTCCATAACGAGAGTTCTCGAGAGCTATTTTGATTAGTAATATGACATTTTCACTCATTCTTACATGAAGTTTTAGGTTAGGGAGCATGTGGTACACATGGGGACACTAAGGGATGAAAAATGCAAGCGCGCGGCCTAAAACTTCATGTAAGAATGAGTGAAAATGTCCTATTACTAATCAAAATGGCTCTCGAGAACTCTCGTTATGGACATTATGAAATATTAAATAAGAATGAGTGAAAATGCTCATATTACTAATCAAAACTCTCGTTACGGCATTACGGAATACTAAAAAAAGCCTCTGCGGAGGAGTGAGACCTGACAATCTTCCTGACCCTCGGGCTACCTACAGTTGTCAAATAGGTGAGTTTCAGGGTGTTGCGCACGCATCATTTTTCAAAAAAACTGGCAAGCTCCCCTCAAAGTAAACGTACTATTTAAAATAAACAAAGTATAGATACAGTTTCTAGATATTTACCACTGTTATTCTGCTGTTGTTGGCTTGCTAGCAAGTCTGTTTGCCATTGCTTACTTTGTAGAGAGCCCACCAAGAGCCCACCAATTCCTTTCCAAAACGATGCGCGCGCAACACCCTGAAAGTCACCTATTCCCGACCCAGGGGAAACAGGTAGTTGTCAAATCCCGTGGGTATGTCCGATCCCCCCCCACACACTTGGGGGAAACCATTGACTGGTGCATTGGCAGGCCAAGTAAATTATGGCCTGCCATTGCTTGTTTGACCTGCCAAAAAAGAAAACCTGTAATAAGTATGCATAACGGGTGGTACAGTAATTATACTCTATAGATATATTATTAGTAGCCAACAATAACTTTCAACTCAAGTTTTGAGAATTTTCTTTATTTTGAAAATGAATGTTTGTTCTCTTCAAAGTCAACGACATATGACTGTAATTAAAGAAAACGCTGAAATACTGGAAACCATCATTTCACCTTTATGTGTGTCACAATCTACAGTACCACTTCCAACCAATCTCCAAATCCCCATTTCAAGAGTGTAGATCTCTTAGTTCTTCTTGTTTTCTCCTGGCCCGCCATCGAAACACTGTACCTCGTTCACGTATCCGTGGACGCCATTTTGCTTTTCAAAATTCAAATTGAAAGTGAGCCTTCATTGTTATAGTGGACCGCTGGAAGGTCATAAATTATGCGCCTGTACTCGGATCTCGAAAAGGAAAACGGAGCAAGGAACACAAACTTATTTAATTCTTTGAACGTTTTCATGGCGATAAAGTAATATAAATTAATAAGTTTTGTGGAAACACCACGTAAAATATTTCTTTGCTAAGCTTTCGGCCTGTTGACTCAGGCCTTCATCAGAGCAATGACAACAAGTTGTCGGCTCACGTTTATAAATAGGCTTAGTTTATAAATGACGTGAGCCAACAACTTGTTGTCATTGCTCTGATGAAGGCCTGAGTCAACAGGCCGAAAGCTTAGCAAAGAAATATTTTACGTTGGTGTTTCCACAAAACTTATTTATATTATACAAACTTATTTATTTATTTATTTTATTTATTTGCTTTGCCAACATAGTGGCTGGGAGAAAAACAGGACTATCGCCCCAATTGACATTTTCCCCCAAATAAGTTGAGAAGCGGTAATATAGAGTGACTCTATATTTTCAGTGCTGGATTACAATTAGAAAAAAAAAAATTAAAAAGAAAACTTAGGAAGAAAAGTAGGAAAAAACAAAAAGTTGACTATGGTGACTTGTAAGTTGAGAGCTTATCCTTATAGTAACACTAAACGTTCATGAACAGACAAAATCCACAAAACAGACAAAGCTATGTTGTTTATAATAATCTTTAATATGTTTTTCACTGCTTATGAGACTGAATTTAGGAGAGAAGCAGTATAGATGAAGAAATACTGTAAACAAATGAAGTGAAATAAATTTGCACATTTTCACATGCTATTTTATTTTTGATTTGGCAGTTCAAAATTATTTTCACCTGCCATTTCTGAAATTTGGCCTGCCATTGCCAGGTGGCAGGCTGCTATTTCAAGCCCTGCAGATTATACTCACTATAATTATACTAAGTCTATAATAATGCCCATACAGCTCTGCCACTCATATAATTTATTGCATATAATATTACTTCTATTACTATTACTATTATTATTGTTAACAGTAATATTGTCCGAGATTGAACCTCAGAAAAAAATAGTTGAGCAGTTGAACTTGAGACACCCAACTCAATCAACCCCTAGCTCTCACATCAGCAAATCAAGAATGTGGGTGAAAGGGTGAAATGAGACAACAAACATCAGTAAAGTGTATTCTAGCCTTGGTGTGCAATATCTTTGTGAACAATACAGCATGATGGTGTTTTATACACAACATTAAAAAAGCATGTAAAAAAGTTTTTGGAAAATCTCTTACTCAAGAGATAAGAAAGAGTACATAATAATTATCCTTTCAAAATATTTTCTTTAGCAAAACATTATTTTGAATGTGACACCCCATGCTGCATTTCACGTTCCAGAGTTGCCCAAGTAAGATCAGAATAGCTCTGGGCAACTATGGCAGAACTTATGCTAGCATCATAACACGTCATCCAATTTAATGATCCATTTATATTTCCTAAATAGTTTCCAAATGTTCCAGTCCGTCGATGCATTGGTGTTCCCCCAAATACACTCTCACAACGGAAGATATAATCTGGATGATTTCTTATTGAAAGCTGTCCAGCATTTGAAAGGATGTGGCCAGATCTTTGACGGTTGGCTAATTTCAAATTTCCTTGATTTAGTATATGATTTAAAAATGCCTCCCATTCATCTTCTAACATAGAAATAAATTGGAGGTGTTTTCCATTACTAATATCTGAATAAATACTCTTGCTACACCAGTTGGCAAATTTCCAGAAATCACTGTTTTCTGTTGATAAAGGAAGATCATAAGTTAGTAATCCATAGTGGTTTGCTGCATAGCCTGCTGGTAGACTGAACAAATGATCTCGAATGACTGCTGTTACACAGGTAATGTCACTGGTGAGATGGTTGGGTAATGGTTTGGTTTTCAGAAGACTGCATAATGCGAAATGACAAGCAGCTAGGAGTGCACCAGTTAATGTACAGCCATGTTCTCTACAGCACTTAAGCAACTGCGAGGTTTTCTCAGCTGGGATAACCTGACACAATACTTTCGTTGCTGGCTGTATAGCAAATTGAAGATCAGTATTGTCAATAGCAGGGAATTCCGAGAGGACTGGGTTAATAAAAGTGCAGGCACTGGCATCCCATGAATTGTTTGTGGAGGGAGGGAATAAAGCTGACCTCTTAAAATTAGCCAGTTTATGAGCCAGGAGGGTGGAGGAACTTGGATACATAGGAAAACTTGAAATGTCCTTCAATTTGGGTGCTGTTCCATTTGTGATAGCTTCAAGATAGCCAAGCACTTGTTGAAGAACTGAAATTGAACTTGGACCATTTGTAATAGAATGGGAAGAAATAAAGGCGAGTGCACTGTAGTACAACTTACTGGAAGCATCAAATTTTCCTGGCAGTAAGACAGTTCTCCAGAGAGGACCTTCAGGGGAATGAAACTTGGTTGTTGCAAACAACTCTTCAGCAATCGCAGCTTTATCGTCAATATCTCTATCCATAACACAAAAGTCAATTTTAAAACGTCCCTCAACGCTCTCGAAATATTTCACGCTGCTATTTGGTGACTCCATCACAGTAGCTCTGAGCATGGGTTGACGTTGGGATACCATGGCAAGAGATTGACGAACTGCTTCTTCTTGCACAGGAATGGTGGACTTTATCGAAATCAGCATGAAATTAAAATTAAGACCTCTTTTATGATATTCAAAGGAAAGAGTCTCGACGGCATCAAGAGGGCGTCTGTATATAGTTCTTGGTTGGTATGTGTCTTGTCCAGCTCGGCTTACAACAACTTCGGTATGTTTCAGAGCTCTCCTTTGCCGGACGAACAACCAGCTAGCCAAACGATTTACCACACCAAAGGTTTTGTTGTTGGCGTTGTGATATAAACTCCGGAACATTTTGATTTTTCAAATTATGTAATTTAATACACCACGAGAACACAGAAGAGGGCCTTGACCCCAAACAAACGAACGAACAGACAAAGAACTCCCCCAAGCCGTACCAATCGTAACTTTACCCCTAATCACAACCCCTCGGAAACCATAAAACCTAACCACAACTCTCTGGCAACCCAAACATAGAGATCATATAATTATAAATTTCACTATTTCAGTCAGCCTTTCTCACGCTATGCGACCAGGCCTTATCTGGCAAACCGCGCGGGGACAGAGGATGACAATAAGACAAAGTCGATTTTGTAATAGGAAAACTATAACGTAGAATAAATATAAAGTACATATAGAGTAAATGTAGTGCAGAATGGGAAACTGATTGTATATAATGTATATATTATGTTAATAATAATATAAACATTTTTTATTTTAGGTAAATAAAATTAAATTCAATAATAATTGGAAATATATATAAACAATTCAATGTTTACTATTTATGCATGCTTGAATAAACAATTTAAATCTTTTTATGAACATTTTTAGTTTAAACATAATATTCATTTACATTCATTGTAATAAATTATATATTACCCATGCATATTGACAAGAATGCCAATTTAATAGTTTCGATGTAGGATTAAGTAAGTCATACTAGTTCATTGGCCAGGCCTGTGACAGGATGTGCCAGTTTCTCGATCATCCTTCCAATAATCCATTCAACGTGAGTGTGTAGACCCGAGCTATGTCAAATGTTTTGGTGCAACATTGGTGGGGCAAAATGATATAGCCCCCTCTCTGCACAAGTAGTGCCGAAACAGAGAACGTAGGAGTCTAATAATCAATATCGAGTGAAATGCCCAATATTACTTATAATATACCCAATTCTCTCCTGGCATTACCACCTTATTATATATACAGAACTCGCGATCGAGCTCTTGGCAACGCCCTCCGTGGCTCAGTGGTCAGAGCATTGCACAAGAATCGCAAGGTCGTGGGTTCAATTCCTGCCGGAAGGCCTGTGTAGTTGCATTTTTCGCAACTGGTCCTGGTTTGGTCTTAAAATGTATATATTCTACACTAGAATTTTCCTTCACCCAAAATCCTTAGAACATGCCATATAGTCGAGTGAAATGCCCAATATTACTTATAAATAACCTTACTATATTTGGATAGTTAAAAAAACTTGGCTTCGCCTCGTATTTTCAACTTGCTTGTTAGAAATCGGGGGAAGAACAGAACACTGGCTCACGTTGGATATATTTCTTTTAGTTTTGCCATTCACCAAGGTATCTACGGTTAGGAGTGGAGTAGATCGGAGGTTTTCCAGCGAGTTTGGGTTTTGGACGAGGGTCGAGGGTTGCAAATCGAGGGTGTAGAGGGTCGCAAAATACGCTTAGATTTACGCACATGAATTCCTATTATAGCGGCACAAATAATATTTAGGAGTAAGATGTATATTTCTTGGACATTTCATGCGCGCGACAAGGTGTCATACTCGGCACTGACTGACAGGAAATATATTGTAAATTTGTCTACAAAAATCCTGCCCAAAAGAACTTTTACTGGTAAATTTCATAAAACATTGAAGCATCATCATTCACTTTGCGTAAATGTCGCGACAAGAGTTTTTTACTTCAAACAAAAAATAACTAATTCATATTTATTACATTTCAAAAATAATTTTAGTGTATTTCACGACCCTCGACCAACTACCCTTCCAACAGCCGATTATTGCGTGGATTGAAAAGACTGACCCTCGACTCGCAACGGCTCGACCCTCGAAGTACAGAGCGTAGAAAGTAAAGTCAGAGCTTCGAAATGAAGTGCAGAGTGTAGAAAGTAACGTACAGAGCTTAGTAATAGAAATGAAGTGCAGAGTGCAGAGTGTAGAGTGTAGAGTGTAGAGTGTAGAGTGTAGAGTGTAGAGTGTAGAGTGTAGAGTGTAGAGTGTAGAGTGTAGAGTGTAGAGTGTAGAGTGTAGAAAGTAACGTACACTACAGAGCGTAGAAATGAAGTGTAGAGTCTAGACCTTACCGTCTCAAACACCATTTATATATATATGATGGTTTACGCATGAAACAAACTAAGCATGCGTCCGATTTTCTGTACAGCAGTTCAATATTCGATCGCCCCAGCCATAACAGGTATTACGACCAATGCAAAGGCGACGTGTTTTCAAACCGTTTGATACGCTTGGGCTGTAACACACTCACGTAGGCTTCGTTCAACAATTTTGTTAAACTCCGATATTATATTATATTACACTACATTTTTAGCATATTTTCCGACCCACGACTTTTTACCCACGACACACGACCCACGACAGTTACTCAAACTCTTTTCCAGCTGTTCTTGATTTCCGTTGCGACCCGTGTCCTTAATTTGATCACGTCTTCGGAAATATATCATTTCCTTTGACAAGGTCAACACTCACTCTCAATGACTCGGAACGAGGTAACTGTATAAAAGTACCAATTTGAAGATCGCAAAGTCATTCAGTGAAAATAACGCTCTATACTTTGAACTACTCGAGAAGATATCGGAAAAACTTTCTAACATCGACTATGAATGGTGTTGTATTTGTCATTTATGCATGGTGCGTAGTGCAAGTTTCCAGCTCGACAGAAAAGTACAAGGTATAGTGTTGGCTATTTGCGTATCTTAATATGTAGGCGTGTTATGCCTTTGCGCGTATAGTATCCATCTGATCAATTCATATACTTCCTCCCTTTCCCAATCTCTTTTGTGTATAGAGCTCTCCAATTCTGTGTTAAATTTCGCTGTTTTAATCAATAGAAGTAACTCTGTAACTGGATTTTTTTATTTGACCCACAGACTAACGAAGGAATAGGATTTCCAGAAGAAGGTACGTCCATGCATGTATATGGTTAAACGTACAAAAGAAAATGTACAGTATACAGTTTTCACGAAAAATTAAATCAGTTGCCTGCTTGTAGAGCCTTTTTAACCTAGTTTCGTCATCTCACAGCGTAGCTAATCGTTTCGAAATGTGGTATTTGGGTGGCAGACAAACTCGGGCTGCACACGGGTTCGTCGAAGATATTATAAAAACAAAATCATATTACTTAAAGTCTACAATAAAATTGTTTAATGTAATGGTTTCACTTAAAGACACTTGCAAAACTTGCAAAACACTGCATGGAAATTACTTCGTATTCAAGTCTTGTCAGACAACTCTAGTCTTTGATGGATTCTTACGAAATGAAACGTTTAGTTCTGATTTAGTAGACTTAGTAGCCGGTGTTGTATATCGTTTTGCAATTAGAAGATCAATCGTGCTAATATGAGTAGTTAGCTGTTGCCCTGGTATGGCAAACTATATTTTTCTCTCACTAACAGATCGACATCTTTTTAAAATAGAAGTAAAGACGCATTTGTTGTTATATAGTGTTTTCAGCTTGAGTTAATTGGTAAAGTTTTTTCGTATATTTTTGCTGTACAAGCTGTTGTAAGTTAAACTCAGAGAAAACTCTGAACTCCAGACGGGACTTGAACTCATAACCTTCCGAGTGCCATCCGGACGCTCTCACCATTGAGCCATTGGAACTCAGGTGGTAGACCCGTGTGGAGCTCAGAGTTTTCTCTGAGTTTAACTTACTACAGCTTGTACAGTAAAAACATGACGAAAAGACGCGTTGTTTTCAAGCAATACAGATCGTTTGCGTGTATAGTCGATGTTGCTTTCGTCTTTACTGAGACATATTCTGGAGTATAGGGATAGGCAGAATTGACTGTAATCTAAATTTCGTAATCCGGAATACTGCGGGAGAATTGGCAGAATACACTAAAAAGAATAAGTATATAAGCCTTTTGATCATCTTTTTAATCAGACTGATACCAATTTATTTGCGAGTTGGCCTCTTCACAATCCCCTATAGCAGTATACGATCGACTTTGCAGTTTTACTATATATTCCCGGTAACGCACGGGTGGCATATAAACCGGAAGGCTATCTGTAAACGCAATTACACAAAGGCTGTTGCATAGCTTATATATGTAAACGCAAAGCCTCTATATACCTTCGCGCACAGCCTATTCATAAACGCACAGCCTATATACCTGCGCGTAAAGCCTATTCGTAAGCGCAACGTCTATAATCTGTAAGCGCAAAGATTATATCTATATAACGCAAAGGCTATAATAACACCTATAAACGCAAAGCCCATTCGTATACGTATGCAAAGTCTAGTCTATATCTGTAAACGCAAAGTCTATATATCTGTTAACGCAAAGGCTATAACCTGTAAACGCAAAGTCTATACTGTAAACGCAAAGCCTATATAATATATATAAGCCTTATCTGTGATCTTTAATAATCCTATCAAATGGGAAGTCTATTTGTAAATGGGAAGTCTTGCTATTTGTAAATGGGAAGTATACTGTAATTAAATGGGAACATGGCACTGCGTGATTTTCGGCCAATTAAAAAAGAATTGCACCTTGAATGACCGTATAAAAGAATAGAAAACTATAGTCAGATCGCGTCAGTACGAGACTATGACATACTATATTGTGTATATAACAATTAGGTATTTCACTACTACGATACTGGATTTCGTGGCAGCACAATGTGAGGTGTTCAGTGATAGCAGGCAGTGATTAGCACAATTGCCTTTCACGTCTAGGATTGTTTATATCTAATTGAAATTCCAGTTTGACTCCACCATTCATAATATGCATTCCGCGCAGTACATGATTAGACTAGAACTCGGTCAAGATTCGAAAACACTTCATACAAAGGTAAAGCTATTCAAACAAGGAGAAAGCCGTTACTAGGCAAAGAGTACGTATATGTTCTTTGATATACTGTGGTGGCCCTTTATTACTGATGTCAATGCAACACGGCATTTTTTCGCGTCTGACAGTAATAAATTCGTCTATTCTGTCTTCATGGACAAACCTTGTCAGCAACATTACTGATCAACTACTCATGAATTCGCCAATAGTTATACCGTCGGAAACTGAAACACCTCAACCCAACTCGATCAAAGGCAAAGCAGTCGAAAAGAAAGAACTCAAAAAAATCGAGCACGCAACATGCCTTACATTTTCGCAAGGCCGGACGGGATGATGCAATAATGCAATTTTGTGGAACCACAAAAATTTAAAAAAAAATTTAAAAAGCCGAAACCTAGACTCGGCCTACCATGGATAGTCCGAGTGATAAACATAATCACATTTCCCCCAAATGCCGTATCATATCATACCATACCACTCCATACCATACCATATACCACACCACACCATACCACACCATACCATACCACACCATACCACACCACATACCACACCATACCATACCATACCACACCATACCATATACCACACCACACCACACCATACCATACCATACCATACCATACCATGCCATACCACACCATACCACACCATACCATACCACACCACACCATACCATATACCACACCACACCATACCACACCACACCATACCACACCATACCATACCACATCACACCATACCACACCATACCATACCACACCACACCATACCACACCACACCATACCACACCATATACCACACCACACCATACCATACCACACCATACCATACCATACCACACCATACCATATACCACACCACACCACACCACACCATACCACACCACACCACACCATACCAGTAATTGGCTTTTGCTGTTGCGGTGTCCCTGCCAAAATGTTTCCGTTCTGTAATTGTAATTGTAATTGTAATTATAATTGTAATTGTAATTATAATTGTAATTGTAATTGTAATGTGTAACTGGCAAAGCTAATAAAATAAAAAAATAAAAAAAATAAAAATACCATTCACATCACATTATATCATATCATATTGCTATAAAAATTGAAACGCATCGCATTAACAATCATTAGTGTATAGATATCAAAGGCGGCTTTGCTATTTGCTAGAGTTGTTTTTGTTGTCACGTTTCTAATTGGAATAACCATATTAATTTCAAGGCGTTTCTGGCCTTCAAATACTTTCAAGAAATAGAAGAGATGGTTTAAAAAACAAGAAAAGTTACTTATTTTTTGACAATAGAAGTGATCGACAGGTTGAGGTAAGAAAATACGTAAAAAGTGAGTAATTAAAATATAGCTTTATATAAAGACACATAGCGGTTTTTTGCACGATAATAAATGACAGACAAATACACAAACAAACAAACAAACAAACAAACAAACAAACAAACAAACAAACAAACAAACAAACAAACAAACAAACAAACAAACAAACAAACAAACAAACAAACAAACAAACAAAAACGAAAAAACAAACCAAAACGAACGAACGAACGAACGAACGAACGAACGAACGAACGAACGAACGGACGGACGGACGGACGGACGAACGAACGAACGAACGAACGAACGAACGAACGAACGAACGAACGAACGAACGAACGAACGAACGAACGAACGAACGAACGAACGAAGGAATGAATGAATAAACCGCTAAATGATAACACCCAAACCAGCACCGAACCAACAAGAAATGTATTATTTTTATATTTTCGTAATTATGTACAGCATAACGAATGCACCAACTCACCCAAGCCCTTTCAATTCCTTCATATATAGTTATGGTGGACGGATAAGTTGACTGGTGAGAATGAAAGATATACCGTACTCTGGTCTGGAGAAACTTACGAGATGTTCTCCTATACTACTCATCACTGGACAGCAATAGAGAAATATACAAAAAAGCGTTTACTGATTAACAATGAGAAAGTATTCTCGCCGCAATCGAATGAACCCAAAAATAGAACTATTCTTATTATACGGCGTCCAGGTATGTGTTGAAAATGCCAAAATAGTTTTATATTTCATTGATCACATATGCAAAACAGCATTATTGAGCGATTGAACACAAACGTTTGTATTGTCTAAAAAATAGAGTGCTGCGTAGGCAGTGTTTTGAGAGCAAAGTGAAAAAGTCAAAATTAAAGCGATACAGGCTGTTTGATACGGAAATTAGACGTCACATCTGCATATGTATGTACCTTTGTCTTACGACAGGGAAATTAAGGATCTATGTTTTTTTTATAAGGCCTTGTATGGACTCTCTGATTTGAATGTTTTAAACTTTGTTTCGTTTGTTACTCATAGTCGTACCCGCATCTGTAAAAATCCTACTCTCATGCTTAAAGTACCAACCTGTAAATCTAGTACATTTCAAGCCTCCTATTTTAACCGAATTGTTCCTCTCTGGAATTCTGTTTGTAAAATTGCACCAACCAATAGCCTCTGCAATCTTGCGACATTCAAAACCTTTTTATTCGATACTTATTTATCATTATTGACATCTACTTTTGAAATTCATATGACTTGTACATGCAGGTCATTATACCGTAACTGCTCCTGTCACTGAGAGTAGTTTTCCAATGTACCAATTGCTTGAACTCCACGGTGCGTGCGTGATCTCAGCTTCGTTCTTATGAATTCCATTCAGTGTTACTCATTTTGCTCTTTCAGTTTTGAGTTCATAGACTTCATAGGAATGGGCTTGGGCTGTGCGTGTGTATTGGTGCATCGTCAGATTTCGGGCTATCTATTTTTAATTACAACGGGAAAGCGCCTCCCATGGGTTCTCGAGTCCCGTTCGCGCTTTTTTCCGTTTGGGTATTTTTAAGTAATTTTATGCAAATATCCAATAAAGTCGTTAAAAAGAACAATTTATCGGAAAAAGTTAAATGCCTACTTTTTGTATACATATATAAATATATCCGCTATCGCCTCGCATTAATATTTCTTACATTAAGATAGGGTCTATAGTATAAAAAACGTTGACCTCATTTGCTCGATTTTTAGATCAAAGTCAAAGTGATACAAAAATTCGCGAAAAGTTTATCGAAACTATGGTGGTAGTTGATAGATCTGTCATCGCGTTTCTTGGAAGCAAGGAGAATGTTACGAGATATGTTTTAACTTTATTGAGAATGGTGAGTAAAGCAATGACTTTTGTACGATCTTTATAGACATTAAATAAATTCAATTCAAATCGATTCAACTTCAAATGAGTTCAATTCAATTCAATTAACATTAAGTTAATTCAATTCAGCTCAATTTAATTAAATTCAACTTCAAATGAGTTCAATTCAATTAATTCAATTTATATTAAGTTAATTCAATTCAATTCAATTCAGCTCAATTTAATTCAATTCAACTTCAAATGAGTTCAATTCAATTCAATTCAATTAATATTATTAATAAGTTAATTCAATTCAATTCAGCTCAATTTTAATTCAATTCAACTTCAATTCAATTTTATTATATCAATTCAATCCAATCGAATTCTGAATTCGATTCAATTCAATTCAATTCAATTCAGTTATTCATCAATTTAAATTGTATTTCCGAGCTTCAATCCAATCAATACTAATTAAATTCAATACCATAATCTAGTTCATTCTTAAACGAGTCAGTTATATAATTTTGTAAACAGAAGAAGAACAGAACAACATTAATTTAAATTTGTTTTTTCTAGTCAACAAAAATACTTCAACACCAGTCACTGACGAAACTTGGTGTAAAATTGACTCAAGTACTTTCCAAGTTAGTTTTACTAAACGAAAAGGTAAGTTAACGCGGTAAACCTAACTGTTATTATTAAACATCCTGATGAATTATCAGAGGCCATATATTTTATTTTATTTTATTAAATTCGTCACAAGAAGTATTACATGAACAAATAATGTGTTGTGACAGGGGAAGAAAACAGAAATGAATTTCAAATTGAAATTCAACCCTTTAATAGAGAAATAATAATAATAATAATAATTAACAAATTACAAGGGCAATATAGTATATGTAGGTATATATAAAAAGCTATAACAGCTGCAAAAGGCTAAAGCTATGGTATGAGTCTAGTCGGACCTTAAACGCAGTTGAAGAAGAAGAGGTTTTGATGTTAGTAGGAAGGTTGTTCCAAAGAACAACACTACAAGGAAAATAAGAGTGTCGACAATAGGCCTGGTTATGAAAAACGGATCTGGAGTAATTATTAGGGTCAAAGTTGCGTGGAATAATTGCTACTTACAGGTAGGATCTGTGTTTAAATCTCTTTTTATGAAGTCATAAGGGCTAGTTTATATGCAACATAAAACAATTTGAAAGGGTCTGCCATTTAGGAATAAGGTCTATAGATGTACTATTTACAGAATGAGTGACCGTTCGGTTTCGGAGTCTGTAAATTACTTCTAAAACGATCTATTTGGTAAGTTCATTGACGTAGTAATTTTTCTGAAAAAAACGTCTAAAGGCGGTTTTCCACTTGCGAATTTTTTCTCGCGAATCGACATTTCTATTGTAAATATTGAATAGATGTCTAATTAGATTTCTAAAAACTCGATTCGCGCGAGAAAATTCGCAAGTGGAAAACCGGCTTAAATCGAGAAAATCAAAGCTAAAGTTTATGTAAATCAAGAGGAATCTATATCACATATATAATTTCTTAATTATTTAAGAAATATTTTCATAAAACAAGCTTTTTTCTTGTACGTTATTAGTGTTTTCAGCTTGAGTTGGTAAAGTTTTTTCTCAGAGTTTTTCTCTGAGTTTAACTTACGACAGCTTGTACAGCATGCGAAAAAATATTCTTTCTTCTTGAATTAAGAATTTCATTTTTTTGCAGTACAGCGGTTCAGATGTACAATGAGTAATGAGTAATGATTTATTTAACGTTGTAAGCACAGGATGTGGTTGCCCAATCATCCGAGCCAGAGGCTCATGTTAAAAGTGCATGCACAACATAAGCTAAGACCTAGGCTAAGTGTTGATTTTACGGAGGGAGGAAAACCGCAGAACCCTGCGAAAAACCCTCGAAGCACAGGAGAGACCAACTAAACTCTACTCACATGAAATTCAAGTTCGAGAATGGGGTTATTCCCAGACGGTCACCCATCCAAGTACTAACCCCGTTCAACTGGGCTTAACTACAGCGGTGAGAGGCAGGGCCCTAACAGCACACGCCAGTCGTGTTTTCACGCCAGCAGGATTTTCACGCCAGCAAGCTTTTCTCTTCAGTTTTCAATTTGACGTCATTTTTGACTTGTCTGCATGTTTCTGTTCTAGAATGAACCAAACATTGCTACCAAAGACGGTAAGACGACATTTATTTCTGCGTGTAAATTCATGAATGAGCACGAAAGCAGAGGCTCCGACATATTTGATCAAAAAATATATCTAACAAAGTAAGTAATCTAGCTGTGGTTAAAGTGCATATAACGCCTGTGGGGATTTAACATATTTGTAATCTATGCATTCTGAGAAAAATTGTAATATATCTCGTCAGCCAAAAATTTCATCTTCATAGACTTTTTTGCCGTTAAAGTTGATGTCTAGCGGGTACCTCCGCTATGACGTCACTTTCGTTAACTTTAACAGTAAAAAAGTCTGTGAAGATGAAATTTTCGGCTGACAAGATATATTACAATTTTTCTCTTTTTCCATAGATTACAAATATGTTAAATCCCCACAGACGTTATATATATGCACTTTAAATATATCATTTCGCGCAATCCCATTTTCTTATCTAAAATACTATGCATACATTTAATATGTTAGGAGTTAAAATTATTTAACTAAACTAAAACTTTGTCTTTTTAGGAACGGATTTAGCAATGCAGGTAAGTAATTATTGATTAAAACATCCATTTTCCCTTCTTTCCTTTATTCTTCTTCCCCAATTCCGTCTTTCCTTCCTTCTTTTCTCTCTGCTTTCCTTCCTTCATTTCTCTGAACTTTCTTTCTTTCTTTCTTTCTTTCTTTCTTTCTTTCTTTCTTTCCTTCCTTTCCTTTCCTTTCCTTTCCTTTCTTTCCTTCCTTCCTTCCTTCCTTCCTTCCTTCCTTCCTTCCTTCCTTCCTTCCTTCCTTCCTTCCTTCCTTCCTTCCTTCCTTCCTTCCTTATAATTAATACAATTATAATTATTATATTAATTAATACAATATATAATATTAACGCAGTTGTATCCCTTGTCACAAACCAGGCTTTTCATACCAATATGGAATGTGCAAAAGTAACAGCAATTGTGCTTTAATTTATAACAACGGCTTCACCTCAGCGATCTATATAGCACACGAAACAGGACACTTGTAAGTATTAGAAATAAATTGATTAAAAATATATTTTCATCGTTTGACTGAAAGCTCTGTTGTTGTTGTTGTTGCTGTTGTTGTTGTTGTTATTGTTGTTGTTAATTATGTTGTTGTTGTTAATTATGTTGTTGTTGTGTTGTTGTTGTTAATTGTGTTGTGTTGTGTTGTGTTGTGTTGTGTTGTGTTATTGTTGTGTTATTGTTATGTTATTGTTGTGTTATTGTTGTGTTATTGTTGTGTTATTGTTGTGTTATTGTTATGTTATTGTTGTGTTATTGTTGTGTTATTGTTGTGTTATTGTTGTGTTATTGTTATGTTATTGTTGTGTTATTGTTGTGTTATTGTTGTGTTATTGTTGTGTTATTGTTATGTTATTGTTGTGTTATTGTTGTGTTATTGTTGTGTTATTGTTGTGTTATTGTTGTGCTGTTGTTTTGTAGTTGTTGCATTCTTGGGTTGTTGTGTTAGTTGTTGTTGTTGTGTTCTTGCTGTTGTTGTGTTATGTTGTTGTTGTTGTTTGCGGTTGTGTTGTGTTGTGTTGTGTTGTGCTGTGCTGTGCTGTGTTGTGTTGTGTTGTGTTGTGTTGTGTTGCGTTGCGTTGCGTTGTGTTGTGTTGTGTTGTGTTGTGTTGTGTTGTGTTGTGTTGTGTTGTGTTGTGTTGTGTTGTGTTGTGTTGTGTTGTGTTGTGTTGTGTTGTGTTGTGTTGTGTTGTGTTGTGTTGTGTTGTGTTGTGTTGTGTTGTGTTGTGTTGTGTTACGGTATTGTTACTAAGACTTAATACATAGAGTGATTATTATGATACACATGCGTTTCATTAGACTTGGTATGGACGACCAGAAGAATTTAGCTAGAGGAAATCCCTTCGTTATGTCAAGCCGAATATATGGACGTTTTAAAAACCACGACTGGTGTAGATACAGTCAAATTGCTCTGCTGAAGAACATCAGGTAAGACTGAAGAAGGTGCTAATATAAGTGAATGGCCTAATTTCAACTGGATGAAGGGTTCCGCTGTAAACGTCAGTATTTCGAAAACTATTCTCCGCGGCAGTTAACCACCTTTTCACTTTGCTCTACCCAAAACACTGCTTACGCAGCACTCTACATTTTTTAATTCGAACTATGCCAGGTATAAAATTACCGTTTAACCCTTACAGTACCAAGCACGTACTTTAGTATTTTATTCTGGCTAACGCCGATGGCAAATCACTCCAAGAAATCTCGTACCAAAAATCCACAAAATCTCAAATCCACAAAAATTCAAAAAAACCTGCATAAATTCCAAAAAATCCGAAAAATCTTAAAATAATTCCACGGGATTTTGAAAGTCCAAAAATATTTGTGCGCAAAGAAAACTGAGAAATACAATATTAAAAATCAATCAAAGTTAATCACGTTGACTTGAATTTGTCCACGATTTGTTTGAAATTTGCGTCCTAGTGACACTGACTGGGCCTACTGTATCCGGTTCGCTTTCGAACGAAGCAGAGTTTTACTCTGTATTTTACTCTGTCTAACGCCAGACGATGTTACTTGTCAATTTTAAACCTTATTTCGTAACTATAGAGATATGTCTTGCCTGAATAACAAGCCTTCAATGCACGACAAAGATTTCCCATTTGTGCACAAGTATCCTGGAGTCCACTTCAGCATCCTTAAGCAATGCCAGCTTACATATAAGAAGAACTATACGCCTTGGCCCTACTCAGTAAGTATAAATATATATATATATATATATATATATATATATATATATATATATATATATATATATATATATATATATATATATATATATATATATATATATATATATATATATATATATATGTGTTATTTTCCTGCTTCAGGTAGATCAGTGCAAAGAGCTTGAGTGTAAGAAGCCAACTAAACCGCCGTATACACCATCATTTGAATATGACGGTTCACGACCATTGGATGGGTCTGAATGTGGAACCAATAAGGTGAAAATTAATTAAACTATTTTATAAAATATTAAACTAAGTCAGTAAAACAACTCGACAAGTGTGCGGCAAAGTCGTTTTTTAAAATGAGAAAATCAGGAAGAGAGTACTAGTAAAGTTTATGTCAATAGGCGAGTTTCAGGGTGTTGCGCGCACATCATTTTTCAAAAAAACCGCAAGCTCCCTTCAAAGTAAACATACTATTTAAAATAAACAAAGTATAGATGCAGTTTCTGGATGTTTAACACTGTTATTCTGCTGTTCTTGGCTCGCTAGCAAGTCTGTTTTCCATTGCTTACTTTGTGGGGAGCCCGCCAAGAGCCCGCCAATATCTTTGCAAAACGATGCGCGCGCAACTCCCTGAAACTCGCCTATAGCGGTGAAAGAATGGGAGATTGCGTCCGTAACGTTTCCACATTTTACAGCAACGGGAGGGCCTGCCCGCACGGAGGCCCGCAAAGAATGCCTGCGAAGGAGGCCACCTGTAAATGGGCCAGGAAAAAGTCGAGATTAAAAGGGATGACACAAAAGGACTTCGTCCAGTCCTTTCGCGGTTTTTCCAAAATATGTCGTCAAATTTGTTTTTTTCAAAATTTGTCGTCAAGCTTCAGTGAATCTCAAGAGTTTAGCAATATATTTGATAACCTAACCACAACATAAACCCTAACCCTAATCAGAAATCTGGTTTAACCCCTAGCTTTTTGAAAAAACATATTTGACGATATATTTTGCAAAAGCCGCGAAAGGACTGGACGAGTCCCTTTCAGTCATCCCTTTTAGCCGAAATCCAGAAGCCGAAACCCCGGGAAAGATCGAGAGGACGACAGAAGAGATTTCGAAAAGGACCAAGCCCAAGAGGCGGCCAAAAAACAGCCTCATTATTATTTCTTTCTTGTGTTCAATTTTCTAGTGGTGTTTATCTGGTGTTTGTCAAACGAGAATGGAACCAATAGGGCCGTCTGCGGCAATTGATGGAAACTGGGGCGAGTGGAAAGCCTGGAAACCGTGTTCGAGAACATGCGGCTCTGGGATCAGCACACGAGAACGGGAATGCAATAACCCGCTGTACGTAAAAATCGTAGTCACTAACTAATAACACAAGTACTGGTCAGACTCTCGGCACCAGAACTTACTAAATACCCGAAGTAACCTTGGTTTGCCACCTAAGCTTTAGTAGCTCAACGGTTAGACCGTGCGACTGGTTTTCCCAAGGTCTGCCACCTGAGCCTCCGTATAGCTCAATGGGTAAAGCGTGTAACTAGTTCTCACAATGTCTGCCATCTGAGCCTCAGTAGCTCAATGGTTAGAAAGTGTGACTAGTTCTCACACAGTAGCTCAATGGTTAGAGCGTGTGACTACTCCTCGCAAAGGTCTGCACCTGAGCCTCAGTAGCTCAATGGTTAGAGTTCGCACAATGTCTGCCACTGTGCCTCAGTAGCTCAATGGTTAGAGTTCGCACAAAGTCTTCCACTTTGCCTCAGTAGCTCAATGGTTAGACCGTGTGACTATAGCTCTTACAAGGTCTGCCACTGTGCCTCAGTAGCTCAGTGGTTAGACCGTGTGACTATAGCTCTTACAAGGTCTGCCACTGTGCCTCAGTAGCTCAATGGTTTGACCGTGTGACTATAGTTCGCACAAGGTCTGCCACTGTGCCTCAGTAGTTCAATGGTTAGACCGTGTGACTATAGCTCTTACAAGGTCTGCCACTGTGCCTCAGTAGCTCAATGGTTAGACCGTGTGACTATAGCTCTTACAAGGTCTGCCACTGTGCCTCAGTAGCTCAGTGGTTAGACCGTGTGACTATAGCTCTTACAAGGTCTGCCACTGTGCCTCAGTAGCTCAATGGTTTGACCGTGTGACTATAGTTCGCACAAGGTCTGCCACTGTGCCTCAGTAGCTCAATGGTTAGACCGTGTGACTATAGCTCTTACAAGGTCTGCCACTGTGCCTCAGTAGCTCAATGGTTTGACCGTGTGACTATAGTTCTCACAAGGTCTGCCACTATGCCAAGTAGCTCAATGGTTAGACCGTGTGACTATAGTTCGCACAAGGTCTGCCATCTGAAGCTCAGTAGCTCAATGGTTAGAGCGTGAATAGAGTACAACATTTAAAATTTAGCTAAACTGTTGAGCATTCGGAATATATCATTACATGCATGATGTGAATTCTAGGCATAATACTTGTTAAAGCATTATATATAGGCCTAACTTCGTAAATATGCCTGTCTTTGTTTAGGCCTCGCTACGGCGGGAATGTTTGTGTTGGTATAGCAACTGAAGCACGAGTCTGTAATACTGGGAAGGTAAGAACGTACACAACGCCCCTTTTTTTGAAAAGGGACATCCGGCAGAGATATCTTGAGCGTGTAATGTTATTTGATGTTATATAGATGCGAGTGTTTTATTAGAAAATATGCAGTGTCGTATTTTCCATATCCTCACTAGTGAAGATATCGATGACGTCATTAAGAATTTTACCTCTTTTTTGCATTGAATCTATATAATAAAAAGAAAATTACACGCTGGCTTGAAGATTTGAATTTTATCTTCTCGTGGTAAAAACGATATTTTACTCATTCGCTACGCTCATTCGTAAAATATTGTTCTCACCACTCGAAGATAAAATCCATATCTTCGCACCACCGTGTAATATCCTCTATATATCAGGCCTACATGCATATAATATGCATAAACATACATACCGTATTTATTCGAATAGACGCCGTGGGCGTTTATCGAAAAATTGAGCTCTAAAAGGGGGGTGTTTATTAGAGAGAGTCGTTTATTAGAGGGGCGTTTATTAGAAAGAGGTGTTTATCAATTATTAAACAGAAAAATACGTCACAAATGTTCACACAATCTTATCATCAATATATAATAAGAACTAAAAAGTTCATCATATGCGTCCTTAACATCCGAATAAGCAATTAGAAACCAAAAATGTTCGCACAATTTACATGTAACAAAAAAACCCAACTTCATCTTCTTAAAAGTTGTTGTTAAGAAAGCGCTGGCATTGTATTTTTGTTTTACGTTTTGTGTTGACAGCTATATTTGGAAGTAGCACTTATGGGGAGGGAAGGGGGGGGGGGGGGGGGTGGGGGGGGGGCGTTTATTTGGTAGTGGGCGTCTATTGGAATAAATAGGGTAAACTTAATTTAAACATGGTACATATCGCTTGAATGAATCACAGGCGGGAGGCATTCCGAAAGATGTTTTGTCTTCGCGCGTTTATTGTTCTTATAAATTGTTTTACAGAAATGTCCAGGTAAAGCTCTAAAAGAGGAGGTATTGTGCTCGGAAATGGGAGCGAAAACCGATAGAAAGCGACAGTGGGGCATTTACGACGAGGCCAAAGGTTAGGAAAAGCACATCGTTAAGGAAGGCGCATTTAAGATGTTTGTCTGATTAATCATTTAGATATTGTGATCCATCCATTCATTCGCCCATCTATTCATCATTCCATGTATCCATCCATCCTTCACTCAGATTAACCATTCACTCACTCACTCATTCATTCACTCACTCCATTCCATCCCATATCATATATCATATCATATCCTATCATAATATCTATCCATCCATCCATCCATCCATCCATCCATCCATCCATCCATCCATCCATCCATCCATCCATCCATCCATCCATCCATCCATCCACCCATCCACCCGTCCGTCCGTCCGTCCGTCCGTCCGTCCGTCCGTCCGTCCGTCCGTCCGTCCATCCATCCATCCATCCTTCCTTCATTCGTATCATTCATATCATTCATATCATTCATATCATTCATATCATTCATATCATTCATATCATTCATATCATTCACATCATTCATTCATTCATTCATTCATTCATTCATTCATTCATTCATTCATTCATTCATTCATTCATTCAATCATTCACATCATTCACATCATTCATTCATTCATTCATTCATTCATTCATTCATTCATTCATTCATGCATTCATTCATTCATTCATTCACATCATTCATTCATTCATTCATTCATTCATTCATTCATTCATTCATCTATCCATCCATCCACACATCCATTCATTCATTCAGGACACCGCATGATTAAAATTTAACTTGCTTTTCCAGTTAATCTCAACTGCAACTTTGAAAGTGGAGCAAATACGTTGTGCAAATGGAAAAATGAAGACAGTGATCAACAAGATTGGAAATTAAACAAAGGAAAAACCAGATCGTCCAACACTGGACCTTCTGTGGATCATACAACAAACGCTAAGCAAGGTAAACGTTGATATGTTTCTATACGCGAGAGTTCAACATTTCAGCATATACTAGTGTGCGAGTGTAAAATATAGGGTGCATACCATACCATACTATACCATACCACACAATACCATACCATACTCTACTCTACCCTACCCTACCATACCCTACCATACTACACAATACCATACTATACCACCCTACCATACCCTACTACACAATACCATACCACGCATACTCTACCCTACCATACCCTACCCTACCCTACCCTACCACACAATATCATAACATACCATACTCTACTCTACCATACCATACCCTATCCTACCCTACCCTACCACACAATACCATACAATACCACACCCTACCATACACTACCATACAATACCACCCTACCTACAATACAATACCATACCATATGGTTTAATACCATACCAACCATACCATGCATTAAGACCATACCATGCCCAACGATACCATACCACGCCCTACTATACCATACCATACCACAGCATACCATATACCACACCACAACACACCATACCACACAATACCACACCATAGCAGACCACACCATTCCATACCATACAATACCATACCACACCACGCACATCCTAAATAATATCAATTGTTAACATATTGTATCTTGTGTTGCACATTAACAGGGCAATACATTTACTTCGAGTCTTCATCCCCCGAGTCAAAGAAAGGTTATAAAGCTCGTTTATCCAGTCCTAAATTAACAGTTCGACAAGCCTGCTTGTCATTTTGGTATCACATGTTTGGCAACCGTGAGATGGGGTCACTGAGAGTAATCCAAACTAGCCAAGGCGCTTCAAAAACGTTATGGGCAAAGACTGGGGACCAAAAAGATAAATGGCATCAGACAAAAGTTGAAATCCAGGATGATAATTTGTATCAGGTATAACTTCTAAATTACACCGGGCTAGTTGAAATTAAATTAATTTATTTTTTAGTTTTGTTAGCTGAATTTCGTTCGGCAACTAATTTTTGCGATTAAGTAAAAATAGCTTAATTCACTTAATTAGTTATTGCTAAGATAGTTTTATTAAATTGTTTTATTTTAGATTTTCTTTGAAGCCGAAAAAGTAATTGCAGGTTATCACAGCGACATTGCTTTAGATGACATCACCTTCACACCTGGGGCGTGTGATAAAGCTGGCCCACAGGTTCAGACAACGTCAACGCGTAAGTTCTTAGTAAACAGTTAGTTTGCTTGCGAGTATATAGTTGTTCCGTGGTTCAGTGGTTAGAGTATTGCACTAAAATCGCAAGGTCGTGGGTTCAATTCCGGCCAGAAGGCCTGTGTAGTTGCATTTTTCGCAACTAGTCCTGGTTTGGTCTTAAAATGTATATATTCTACACTCGAATTTTCCTTCACCCAAAATCCTTAGAAAATGCTATGTATCGAGTGAAATGCCCAATATTACTTATAATATACCCAATTCTCTCCTGGCATTACCACCTTATTATATATACAGAACTTGCGATGAAGCTCTCGGCAACGCCCTCCGTGGCTCAGTATGGTCAGAGCATTGCACTAGAATCGCAAGGTCGTGGGTTCAATTCCTGCCGGAAGGCCTGTGTAGTTGCATTTTTCGCAACTGGTCCCGGTTTGGTCTTAAAATGTATATATTCTACACTCGAATTTTCCTTCACCCAAAATCCTTAGAACATGTTATGTAATCGAGTGAAATGCCCAATATTACTTATAGTTGTTTGGCTTTGATCTTTGGTCTCGGAATACAAGCGACGCCATTTCAATTCGAAAAATACCTGCTTTTCACAGGTTCAAAAGTAGAGTGAGTGCTGTGTATGTAGTGTTATAGATAGAGACAGAGACGCAGTGGCGTAGCGTGACCATTCTGAGTGTGTGAGTGTGAGTGTGAGTGTGTGTGTGTGTGTGTGTGTGTGTGTGTGTGTGTGTGGGGGGGGTACCTCTATTGCTTCCTCGCATTACCGACCAACTCAATTTTATGATCAATTCACCGACATACTACGTTTTTCTCTACAGAATCTCTGTTTTACCAACAAGTTTTCTGAAGTGTGTGTCTTTGTGGTTTTTGTCTTATTTTCCCCCTAATCTTTAGATACTCGTGACCAATGTTCCGTGAGATGTACTACAACTGACAATGACAAGCTGCAGAGGATACTTCTTGATATACCCATCCACGACGGAACGCGTTGCTATGACAAAACCTCAGCTGGCGTTTGCTATCGAGGAAATTGCACGGTAAGGTTTGCAGCGAGTACACTAGATATGAAGTTTACGCTTGCGAAATAAGTGGCAATACCATCGAACGTAAAGCTGGTTTTCCACTAGGCGGAATTTTGCGCGCGAAGCGGAATTTTTCTTTGTCTTTTCTAATTAGTTTCATCCGAGAAATCACAAGACAAAGAAAAATTCCGCTCCGCGCGCAAAATTCCGCCTAGTGGAAAACCGGCTTAATTAACACAAAGCATTTTTGGTTAGTTTCCTAGCTAAAGAATAAGTTTCATACAAAAATACTTAACTCCTTCACTATACCGAGGGCTTAGTCTCCACTTGACAAGTAAAATATTCTGGCGGTAGACAGAGTAAAATAGTCTGGTGTTAGACAGAGTAAAATAGTCTGGCGTTAGACAGAGTAAAATAGTCTGGTGTTAGACAGAGTAAAATAATCTGGTGTTAGACAGAGTAAAATAGTCTGGCGTTAGACAGAGTAAAATAGTCTGGCGTTAGACAGAGTAAAATAGTCTGGTATTAGACAGAGTAAAATAGTCTGGCGTTAGACAGAGTAAAATAGTCTGGCGTTAGACAGAGTAAAATAATCTGGTGTTAGACAGAGTAAAATAGTCTGGCGTTAGACAGAGTAAAATAGTCTGGCGTTAGACAGAGTAAAATAGTCTGGCGTTAGACAGAGTAAAATAGTCTGGTATTAGACAGAGTAAAATAGTCTGGCGTTAGACAGAGTAAAATAGTCTGGCGTTAGACAGAGTAAAATAGTCTGGCGTTAGACAGAGTAAAATAGTCTGGCGTTAGACAGAGTAAAATAGTCTGGCGTTAGACAGAGTAAAATACTCTGGCGTTAGACTGAATAAAATACTCTGGCGTTAGACAGAGTAAAATAGTCTGGCGTTAGACAGAGTAAAATACTCTGGCGTTAGACAGAGTAAAATAGTCTGGCGTTAGACAGAGTAAAATAGTCTGGCGTTAGACAGAGTAAAATAGTCTGGCGTTAGACTGAATAAAATACTCTGGCGTTAGACTGAATAAAATACTCTGGCGTTAGACAGAGTAAAATAGTCTGGCGTTAGACAGAGTAAAATAGTCTGGCGTTAGACAGAGTAAAATAGTCTGGTATTAGACAGAGTAAAATAGTCTGGCGTTAGACAGAGTAAAATAGTCTGGCGTTAGACAGAGTAAAATACTCTGGCGTTAGACTGAATAAAATACTCTGGCGTTAGACAGAGTAAAATAGTCTGGTGTTAGACAGAGTAAAATAGTCTGGCGTTAGACAGAGTAAAATAGTCTGGTGTTAGACAGAGTAAAATAGTCTGGTGTTAGACACACGTGTATTAAAGCATGGCTGTTTTAATTTGATGACGAAAATTTACGCGACTATTTTCTGTTTCTGCTTTTGTTTTCACGTTATAAACACATGTGCACATGCGAGCTCGGATTTCTGGTTTGTTCAATTTAGGAAATCGGTTGCGATGACATCATTGGTTCTGGTAAGAAGTACGATAAGTGCAAGGTTTGTGGCGGAGATGGAAGTTCGTGCAAAAGTAACGCGATTACAAAAGTTAATTCTCAAGGTAGAATAGTTCCCACATTCTAATAGTCATTTTTCAATCAATATTAACATTAACATCAACATATCATCATCATCACTATCGTCATCATCATCATTACCATGATCATCATCACCATCATCATGATCATCGTCATCATCACTATCGTCATCATCATTACCATGATCATCACCATCATCATGATCATCGTCATCATCACTATCGTCATCATCATTGCCATGATCATGATCATCACCATCATGATTATCGTCATCATCACTATCCTCATCATCGTCATTACCATGATCATCACCATGATCATCATCATCACTATCGTCTTCATCATCATCATCGCCATGCCATCATCATCATCATCACTATCGTCTTCATCATCATCATCATCACCATCATCATGATCATCATTATCATCATCATCACCACTATCGTCTTCATCATCGCCATCACAATCATCATGATCATCAACATTATTGTCATCATCAACATCATCAATTAACATATCATCATCATCATCATGATCATCAACATTATCGTCATCAACATCATCATCATCAACTAACATAACATCATGATCATCAACAACACCAACATCATCATCATTATGATCATCATCATAATTAACATATCATCATCAACAACATATCATAATCATCGTCATCATGATCATCAACATTATCATTGTCATCATCAACATATATATAACATATATAATCATATATAGATGGAGAACTTTGAGAAACTTGAGTTCTCCACACAGTAGTTAGCAAAGTATTTGTGAGTTACCGAACTAAACTTTATTTCTCTTCCCAGATAAAAGTGTTCTGGACTGTGACTTTAACAATGATTTGTGCCGGTGGAACATCGTGAAAAACCATGTCAATGATTTAGCTTGGTCAAGGAAGAAAGAAAAATCTTATAACCAAGGTTTGAATTATAGTCTTTCTATAACAGTGATTCCCAGAAAGAGTTAAGCCCTGATCCAAACGAATTCATTTTTTTTCATTTATTTATTTATTTTTTTTTAATTTTTTTTTTTATTATTTTTATTTATTTATATTTTTTTTCGTTTATTTTATTATTAATTATTTTTAAATAAATTTTTAAATTTTTTAAATTTAATAATTTAATTTTTTTTTATTATTTATTTATTTCGTTTATTTATTTATTTTTTTATTTTTTATCAGGACATTACTTGTACATGGAAACATCAAGCTTACAACTCGAGAAGAAATTCAAGGCAAGAATTGTGAGCCCTGAAGTGAGTGCCTCGGTAGCCTGTTTGTCGTTTGACTATCGAATGAATGGGGATAAGATTGCTAGACTCAGAGTACTGCTGGGAAAATCAGCGAAAATTTTAGAAAAGAAATGGTCCAAAAAAGGGTCGCAAGGCGATATGTGGAGGAAAGCTGATATAAGCATCGACAGAAACAGTCCTTACAAGGTACTTGCATCTCATGTACTATTGTACTGTTCAAATAATTTTTTAAATTCCAATCTCGATTGAGGTTAGTGTACAGACAGACAGACAGACAGACAGACAGACAGACAGACAGACAGACAGACAGACGGACGGACGGACGGACGGACGGACGGACGGACGGACGGACGGACGGACGGACAGACACAGACACAGACACAGACACAGACACAGACACAGACACAGACACAGACAGACAGACAGACAGACAGACAGACAGACAGAAGCACACTATTGAGTATGCAATTCCTTACATATCCTTCCGTTTCATTATTATAGATTGTTATTGAGGCCGTTGTTAAAAACCGCAAGCATGGTGACGTAGCGATTGACAATATTCAGTTTCATCGACAGAAGTGTTCGTCAGTCGAGGTAAGAAAAACCGCTTTATACCTTCAAACTAGGTGATTGTTTACTAGACAAATTAAAACGAATTTAGTGGAGTTAACGCACGTGCCTGTTACCTCTCTGACCCGGTGAGTCATGCAAACACCACAGGTTCTCTCTGGCATAGTCAATGGAGATATGGTCTGGAAACTCAGCTAAAGTCTTTGTTCTATCTTTTTGTTCGCCTTTATGCAGTTTTGTGCACGGTGCACGGTCACTGAACACATTGTATTTTAGTATAATGAACGAATTGTCCAATAGCAACGTTTCACTTCAATCACTCAACCGTGCTATTTAAATATTAATAAACCTAATACAAAGGATGTGCACGGTGTAAGGTACGGTTCAACATAAAATCACAGCTCATTATAGGCGCTTTGAAGTTTGCCGAGTTTCCAGACCATATCTCGATTGACTATGTCTCCGGGTACTAGATATAGATAGACATAGATAGCCGAGTGTTTTAGAGCCGATAAAGCCCGTACTGCAAGGTTTTTAAATGACTTCTAAAATTCATCAATTCATACATTCATTGGCGTAGTAATCGGTTGAAAATTAAGCTTATCTCAAGCCGTTAAAAACCAGCGAGAAACTTAGAGCGAGTCTATATCACATATATAGATCCGATACGCTTATGCCAGATTTTTCTGTGTTTTTCTCATGAATTATTAGTGAATTTTAGAAATATATATATATATATATATATAGATCGTTTTCACTCACGTGATCGGTGGCCCCATTGGGGTGGCGAAACAATACGAAATATTTGAATAAGAAAGAGCTAATTCCCATGCCGTACACCAATATGGCCACCGTGACATCAGATGAAAACGATCTATAGCCTCTTTCTCGAGATATTTAAGTTTCTGAAACATGTAAATTAGGTGCCTCGTGACGTCATTTACTCACACAGGCTAAATAAGATTTACAAAATGAGTAATATATTTGAAACTAAGAGGTGGAAATAATTCAATTAACTTTGCAAGAATAGTTATGGGGAAAATACGCTCCAACGTCACATTATGTTGTTTCCATGGATACCGTTTACCGATAGCGAGGTTAATACGCTCAAGACCGAGGTTTAATATTTTACCGTAAAGACTGAACGGTCGAGGTTATTAAATAGTTTATTATATGACAATTTTTATTTCAAAATCAATCTTGTATTTCTTGGTCTTCGCTTCCTTTAACTTCGTCAAAACACCGAACTAGCGTTATTTTCTTCTGTTTCTTTCTCGTCTGGATACTAGAATTTACTTTTATAATGTTCATCGTCGTCTATTTCATCTATTTTCGCCGTTTTTCGGCAATAAAAGTTTCTTATTAGGATTTTTTGTTTGTTTCCAATCGTAGGGCATTAACAATTTTCATAATGCCCGTGGGCATTAGGAGAAATCTCGCCACGTCAGCAACCAATCACAGCGCGTGATTTTGCCGGAAGTAATCCGTGCCATATAATAATTTATATATTAACTTACTTTTTTTATTTTATACTTACTTTAGGGGAAAATATAAACGTACGAAGAAAACACAAGATTCACAATCCATTAACGACAGCATTTATTGTTTAGTGCTAAGCGCACATGTAGACGCACCTTAGTATTTTACTCATCAAGGGCAGATCCCTGGTACACGCGTAAAAACCTCGCAAGTTGTTACACCATTGTTGCCTGAACAATGCTGTAACAACTTGTTGACACATGTGAACAACACTGATAAATGAACAACATTGTTCATCATTGTTTCAACAAGTTGTTACAGCTTGATGAAACAACAACCGTTGTCCACGCATGTTGTAACAACCGAAGAACGTGTTGATACATCAACCATGTTCATCATTGTTGTAACATTGTTGTTCATCGTTGTTATTTCGTCATGCTGTTACAGCATGTTGTATCATGTGCGAACAACGTTGTTGGACTATAAAAAATGAGCTGTTGGAACAACTTGTTCATGACTGTTGATTTATCCGTGAACAAGTTGTTCGAACCATAAGTGAACAACTTGTTAACAACTTGTTCACGGCGAGCAGCACAACATTTTCACGCTTGTTGACAACCGCGAACAAGTTGTGCGTTTTTACGCGTGTAGTCAAGGGGTTAACTCTGGCTATTTTTAACATAGAGACTGCGGGCGATCTTTAAAATTACAACGTATTGTCGAACTTATGCGTGTCCTACACAATATATCCACCAACTTTTAAAACACAATGTATTATAAGGGGTAATGTTTAATCATATCTTTAATATGTGATGGATATGGGAATTTAATATATTGATTTCGTGTAAATAAAATGAAATAAACGTTTTGTAAACAACATATAAGCATGTGTACTTGTTTCGGTAGTATTGACAAAATGAACACCGCTGCCAATGAACGTTTTGCGGGGGAAAGTGGGCTCTGCCAACAAACTCGATCTTCGCTCCAAGTTTGGGGCGAGTCAGTCAGGTTTTAAACTGGTCAAACAAGTTCTAGTTTACGAACACGCGTAAGCAGGAAAATAGGAAGTAACGCGTTAGAGCCTGGGCCCAAAATATTATCTTGGCAACCGTTCACGCATGCTCAAAAAGAAATATCGAGTTTGTTGGCAGAGCCCACTTTTCCCCGAAGCTTGCGTAGGTCGGAAAGCGGCTCTGACTCGCAGGGTAGAGAAAGGCAGAACAATAACGCAAAATTGACTTCGTTTTTCTGTAAACGTAACACACAGGGTATTCTAATTCTTTTTTTGCGGTCACGGTAACCGGGCTAACTTGCCTCATATGAACAGCCCCTTAGCGGAATTAGAATAACACAAGAAACACAAGTAAATAATAAAAAAATAAGTACTCCACTTTACGCCAGGTGCATTGCTTAAGTGAAAACGGTTTATAAAACAATAAACATGAAAAAGCAAAAGTGAAAAGGTGCTGAGATGATAGCGAAAACTGCTGAGATGATAGCGAAATACCGACGAAAAAAATCATTAGGAACCCAATGCAATGATCAATACTAAAACTTGTTGATTATTATAGAACTGAGCTTATCGTTAAACAGTTTAGATAATGTATTCTTTTGCTTCGTTTGTTAAAAATGAGCCCCTTAATTTCGACCGTGGGCTCCTGATTAACGACCAAGGCTGATCATCCTCCTCCTCCTCGTCAGGCCTGACCCTGAGAACAACAATACCGCCAGTTACACGATCACGTATTAAACCAGTTCATGACTGTTTCAGGAGAATTCCCAATTCATGTTCCCGAAGATCCCTTTGATAATCGGTCATCATGCGTTTAACTCTCTCCAGGCGTCATCCGACTCTCAAGTTTTATTATTTTACTCTGGCTAAACGCCAGACCATTTGACTTGTCACATAGGGGGAAATCCATAAACGAGAAAGAGTTCAGAATCCCTGCTCTCCCAACTTCCCCTCAAACTATCTCCTTTTCCTTAACTCTTTGCCCACCGTATCGTTCATTTTCGAACGAAGCAGAATTAGTATTTTACTCTGGCTAACGCCAGGCGATTTTACTTGTCATATAGAGGAAATCTATCAACGAGAAAGAGTTAAGAATCCCTGCTCTCCCAACTTCCCCTCAAACTATCTCCTTTTCCTTAACTCTTTGCCCACAGTATCCTTCATTTTCGAACGAAGCCGAATTAGTATTTTACTCTGGCTAACGCCAGGCGATTTTACTTGTCATATAGAGGAAATCTATCAACGAGAAAGAGTTAAGAATCCCTGCTCTCCCAACTTCCCCTCAAGCTATCTCCTTTTCCTTAACTCTTTGCCCACCGTATCGTTCGTTTTCGAACGAAGCGGAATTTAGTATTTTACTCTGACTAAACACCAGACGATTTTATTTGCCACGTAGGGAAAATCTACTCAACTTCCCTCCCCTCCCCTCCTTTTTTTACGAACATTCATTTCAACTAACGATGTGTGATCATAGCTCAGCTTTAAAAACGTAGGAGGTGCTTGTCTGTCTAGCTTTAATCAACGCAAAGCCGAAAAACAGAATAGACATTGATTAGTTAGTCGAAGAGTGCTAATTGAAGGCTTCCATAGTTAATAAAGTCAGAATATAAATTAGATATTATGTTAATAATATCTAAGCGACGTCAACGTTATATAAATGTTTACAAGTGAATTTAACCGCATAATGGTTTCGTATAACCCCGAATTATTCGATTAGAAGGGGCTATACAATATAGTTTCCCATTTTAAAAGTGTTCAGGGGGGAAAATAGCGTCATTTTTACATATTTTTGTTTGAATTTATCATTTGAATGGGTTCGACGAAATTACAGCCATTGTAAATTAATTATGCAACAATTCGGACAGGTCCGCATAATTAAAACACAAGATCTATGTTTATATCATTCATTATCCTAACAACGACTCATTCGTGGAACATTCGGAACGAGTACGACCGTTTCAATAAGAAAATCTAAAATAACGAAAACCATTTTTGACAAAAATAAAGGTAATGTGTAATATAGTAGTATAGGAGCGAAGTGTACGACTGATATTCGAGAATTAACATTTCTCATAAACGGCTATTATTTATTTTTGACATTATCAAAACTTCATCCTTGCTTATTGTATGTACTGTATACATATATCTGAATTGGGAGAGCCCTATACTACCTCCGATTTTCGGAGTAAATTTTGTAATGTGATGAATATAGTACTTAATAATAGAAGTCTACTGTTTTTATATTGCATGTGTATATAGTAGGAGATGAATGCTTTATACTCCCTTTAATTGAAATAATATAAATGTTTTAAAATATAGGTGCGTTGCTTGTTGATCGTACAATACAATACAATACAATACAATACAATACAATACAATACAATACAATACAATACAATACAATGTATTATCGTTAATTCAATGTATGTCTTTAATATTAGGTTGCGATAAAGAAAATAGTAAATATTGCGACGGTTGCCCATCAGTAAAAGAAGATTGCGGGTGTATTTTTCTCCAGACTGTAGTCCCAGGAAAGATTTAGATAACACAATGTCAAATGGCGAGACCTGTTTATCAACTCGCCCTAAAGCCAAATCAGAAACATCCGAAGAAGCTAAACCACGCAAAAGCAAGAAAAACAAAGAAAGATCTTCGTCGGAGAAATGTCACTATCCGTTCATTACCAAAGTGCAAGTTAGGATCAAGCCGAGTGAGACAGAGAGCGAGTGTGATACCACCAGCCATTGTGCGAGATCAGCCAGTGGATCGTATCTACGATCAAGGAGCCTGACGATGAACGAGACTTCGGCAGGATCATCATCTGCGAGTACAAATAGTTACTATGAGTGTCGATCAGATCCAGGTGTTCAGTTTTGCCAGGAATCGGCTGACGAGAAGAGGCGAAGGAGAAGAAAGATGCTCGGGAAACTAGCTTCAGCGCCTTACGTAGAAAAAGAAAGCCAGGAGCAAGACAAACTGTTATATCGACCTCGTTTTAAGACAGAAGACTGTGGAGTACAGCTGCTTCTTGTTAGAGAACTCACAGACCATTTGAATTCCGTTTCGAGAAACACACGGACGGCAAAACGACAAAATTGTCAAAGGTCACCGGTGTTTCATGCCAGGGCGACTAAAGGCGAAAGAAGATTGGGCATTTGAAGATAAATACTGTAAAATATCTTATAACAATAAAGAAACATGAAATAAAATGAAAAAAAAAGCGGTTAGAAAAAACCCCCTTTATTTGAAAGAACTTTTGAAGTTATGTAAAATTAAAGATTGCTATAGGGCAGCCTGCGTCACAGATGCTCGCGGGCGGAAAAGGCGCCAGGCTATGACGTAGCTAGCTATAGGGTTCCCGCCGAATTTAGCGTGCCAGCTGTATGATGACGTGACCACTACCTAAGATGGCTGCCACTAAAGTTCACAAGCTTTCATAGATTGAAAACAGACAAAAAGAGTTACTTAAAGAAGATTTAAACGAATGTAATGACACAAGAAGTACTCAATAAGGTTTAAGACGCTAATTTCTTGCATTTGTTTCTGTTACTGAGCTATAAAACTTTCAGTAAATTTCGTTGTTTTTCTTCAGTGCCGACAACGAAGAAACTTCACTATAATATAAACCGAAAAACAGACTGAATTCACCCAACTCGATCAAAGGCAAAAGAACTCGAAATAGTCGGGCTACTCGGGCACGCAACATGCCTTATAGTTTCGCAAGGCCTGCTGGGATGATGCAACAATGCAATTTTGTGGAACACCCCCCTCCCCCCCCCAAAAAAAAGGGGGGGAAACCCAAAACCTAGACTCGGCCTACCACAAGTTGCCCGAGTAATGATACAATTATTTTGAAAATAACCAAGGTGCCCCCCCCCCCCACACACACACACACACTTTTCAAGTGCTTCCGCGGCCTCTGTTTCTCGATGAGCTGTACTTAAGGTAGCTCGATATTCAAATGAGAAATTGTATCGATCCAGCATAAAGGGTTTCCAAAACCACCATTTTTGCGCGTTCGGCTGGGAAAGAATTCCTTCTTATTTCGCCCGATTAGCTGAATTAGTCACTCCTGTAATCTTAGGTATCCAGTACGTGTCTAACTGATATCTTTGTTGTTCCAAGCAAACAAGCTTGGTCGTTGTTTCTGTTGACTCCTCACCACCATCACCACCACCATCACCATTACCACCACTTCTTCCTCTGTCATCATCAACAACATCATCATCGTCACCTTCACCGTCACCGTCATCAACATCATCACCACCACCATCACCATTACCACCACCAATCCACCATCATCATTGATGTTATATGTGATTATTTCTTTACATGGGCCTGGGATATGCCCCTTGATTGGCAAAAGGCTGAGCACCCCTGCCATAAACTTTGCAAAATGAAATCAACATGATTAATAACTGTAATTCATAATTAATTTCAAAACTTTCCTGAATGTTCAGCCATCTGTTCTTCAGCAGTTTGCTTCGCCTGATCAAAAACAGTTCGTATTGTTCCCATAGCATCTTGTTTTATTTCCAGAATGTGATCGCAAGCACCAAGGAACAGTCTAGCTGGGAGAAGGCAAAAAGAAAAACAAGTTAATTTTCCGGAAAAATTTCCAACCAAACACAAAAAAACACATCGTAAATCAGAACGTTTTTAAGCTGTAAGTAATAGATCATACACTCGGAGGAGTGTTTCATCAGGATATCCAAACACTGAGACGTTTGTTGAAAACCGAGGCGAAGCCGAGGTTCTTGAACAAACTTCGAAGTGTTTGGATATCCTGATGAAACACTCCTCCGAGTGTATGATATAGCATCTCAAACAAATAAGTAATTTAAGAGAAAATCGGGGTATAGTTTGCTTAATTTATGTAATTTCTTCCTCCGATATCCAAACCACGACACGGTACTGATTTCCTTTGTGTTTTCCTCATGAATTATTAATGAGGTTGAGATGTAATAGATCAAACACGAATTTGAGCGTTTCATCAGGAGTTCCAGGAGGGGGATAGTCCGAGGTTTTCAATGTTTTCGAGCGCTTGGAGTCCCCTGATGGAACACGATAAACGCATGTTTGATCTTGCTTCTCAAACGAGTATTAGCATAGCGATTTGCGATGTTTTCTTCATTCATTTTAATATGCAGATTAAGAAATGTGATCCAGTTCACCAGCAAATTTCCTACATATTGATAATTAAGTTTTGTGGAAACACCACGTAAAATATTTATTTGCTAAGCTTTCGGCCATTTAGCAAATAAACCTGCACTAACTTTGAAAATTTAAAAACAAATTATGTCAACACTTACTGTGTATTTTGTCAGAAATCTGGCCTTCCAATTTTTCTGCAGAATTCTCACCGATTTTTAACTGAAAGATAAATTAGAAAATATATTAAACATTCCACTTCAGAGAGTTACATGCATCTTGAAGTCGCAAGAGGGAGAAAAAAATCCCATTACAATGCAGTGTTGCTTTTGCAGAAGGAAACGAAAAAAACATGGGAAACGAAAGAAAATGTAAGAAGGAAAATAAAACAGAAAAATAACGAAAGGAAAGAAAAGAAAAGAAAAGAAAAAGAAAGGAACGAGGGGGGAAGACAAGTAAGCAAAGAAAAAAAATAACAAAGTAGAGAACGAAGCTGGAGAAAGACAGAAAGGGACAAAAGACAAAAATGCATATCTAGTTACTAATTTGGCTATATACCTGATTTTGGTAATAAATTGTTAGATGCTGGGTCAAGTCTTGTTGGTGGAGTGCAAAAATTGGACTTAAGAGTTCCAAGTCGTTCGGAGCAATTAAACTGGCAATATGACAAATAGTTGCTGAAATCTAAACAATAAACACAACAGAAGCGACTTCAGATAGAGAATAGAAATAATTACGATCTCAACTTTCCAAGTCTAGAATTCTGTTTCTAAAATTCAAAAATTTTCCAGCATTTTCAAAAACCGTGGGAACCCTGTGCAAAATTTTCTCAGTTTTTGCTGTACGAGCTGACCTAAGTTGCTAATACTCAGAAATACTCTAGTTAACAAATAGATACCATTTTGCCGTTGTCTGTTCAGTTATAGATGCACAGATGACGTCACAACGCAGTCGAGTGGGTCACTGATGTTCTTACCACGTTGTCACGCCTTCTGTGCATCTATAACTGAACAGACAACAACAACAACAACAACAACAACAACAACAACAACAACAACAACAACAACAACAACAACAACAACAACAAATGGAATCTATTTGTTTTATACAATACAAAAATTTAAAAGGTTTTTATCGAAACTCTTGCCGGACTTTGGGGCATGAAGAAGGAAAAAACAAAGTCAGCTGACGTGATCTGACGTGTCCATGTGTCTGTCCTCTAATAGATTATGGCCAACAACCAATGAAAACGCATAGCAACCAGGGTATTGTATAAACAAGACTCGAACCCACAACCTCTTTCTACTAAAGTGCACTTACCTGGTCCCTTAAGGTGTCGCGGTATTTAAATTCTGAAAAATCTGAAATATTCTTTGTACCAGATAACGTCTCCGTAAGACAAGACCAAAGTTTGGCGAATTGCTTTTCGTCGCCATAGCAACAACGCGAAACAGGAACCGCTAGAGCGTTGACCGCGTTGATGCGAACCTATAGGAAAAACAAAAAACCTATTCAAACATTTAAAGTTTTGCAATAAACTTAATTTACTGGACAACTTTAAAAACTTTAACTTTTCAATTACGTCCGTTTCTACTACTAACTTCAAAAACAATGATTTTGTATATAATTACGAATATTTTATGTAATATTTAAAACACGAGCAGGAGTGTTTTATCAGATTTAAAACACGAGGCGAAGCAGAGTGTTTTAGATCTGTAAAACACGTTCTGCAAGTGTTTTGAATGGCTTTAAATACGATCCCCATTTGGTATTTTTCAAAATTACTACGCCAACGAACTTAACGTTGTCTAAGGCGAGAAAATCAAAGCTAAAGTTTATGTAAATCAGGAAGGAGAATGTTTTATCACATAAAACCACGATACTGAGTTTTTTAATATTATTTATAGTCAATGACGGAATTAGTTTAGGCTTTACCTAACCGAAACCAATTGCCGAAAGGTAGCCCGAGTAATAAAAAAAAACATTCATTAAAATTACCTTAAAATTCTTACAGTTGTTGACCACAGAAAGTAACGCATCAAACATTTGAATCTACAAATATGCAACAATGGAATACATCGCATTAAATTCGGATCAGATGGAATCATATAAATGAAGTAAGGTAAAAAGAAAAATGAAATAAAACAGAGCAGTATAAAAAGCCGAATGGAATAAGAGAAACATAGAAATAAAAATAAAGGATTGGCAGAAAAATTTGAGGAAAAAAAATTGAACACATTAACAGAACAGAAAACTTACTGACGCCAGTGTTTTACCAGTCGGTAAGGCGTGGTTACTAAATACATTACCAGCAGCGTAACAAGAATTCCATCTGGTCTGAAAATGAAAAGGAAGACAACATTTTGAAAATTCTACGCTTTGAGTAAATGTCATCCATCATCAGAAATATTCGTTTGTAACAATCATGTATTCTGTATTAGAAACGTCAATATATAGCATTTCTTACTTTCATTTGTCCAATTAAAATGCATTTTGTCAAAACGTTATAAATGTTTTCGACTGCCTCCGAGAAAATTTGCTTTTCTACAAAAACATAAATGCGTCATTTATTTATTTATTTATTTATTCATTCATTCATTCATTCATTCATTCGTTCGTTCGTTCGTTCGTTCGTTCGTTCGTTCGTTCGTTCGTTCGTTCGTTCGTTCGTTCGTTCGTTCGTTCGTTCGTTCGTTCGTTCGTTCGTTCGTTCGTTCGTTCCTTCAATCATTCCTTCTTCCCCTCCCTCTCCTTCCTTTCTTTCTTTCTTTCTTTCTTTCTTTCTTTCTTTCTTTCTTTCTTTCTTTCTTTCTTTCTTTCTTTCTTTCTTTCTTTCTTTCTTTCTTTCTTTCTTTCTTTCTTTCTTTCTTTCTTTCTTTCTTTCTTTCTTTCTTACTTTCTTTCTTTCCTTCCTCCCTTCCCTTCCCTTCCCTCCTTCCTTCCCTTCCCTTCCCTTCACTTCCCTTCCCTTCCATTCGCTTCCTTTCCTTTCCTTTCCCTTCCCTTCCCTTCCCCCTCCCTCCCTCTCCCCTTCCTTTCTTCGATTTATTTATTATGAATGATTTATCATGGTTACCAACGTGAGCTTGACTAAGATACTTTGCAAAATTTCCGAGCGTCCTAACAATATTACACTTCACCTAAGAAAGCAAAACCAAGAAACAAATAAATATTTGAAACGAAGGAATAAATTAACCAAAAAAAAACGTATATATGGCTTTCAAACCAACAGACAAGACTGCGTACTTTTTCATTGTCTTCACTAGCCTTCAATGAAACATTTATCAAGCGTAACAAAAGCATCTCTGAAAAATCGTCGACAAACGACGGGTCTTCCGAATTTCTAAAAAACAAGACAGTTTATTAATATTTCTTAAGTCTAAAGAAGCCAACAACAGTGCATAATGCAGCGTTACTGCTACACACTTATGATGGTGTATGATGGCGAATTAAAGTGGCACTACGATGACAAAATCGTCAGTCTTTTTTTGATCTTATCATAAAGTACATTTAAAATGAGGACGAACGGCGTTTGTGGTTTGTCAATATCTCATCTCGTTCAAGAGATATTCACGTTTTGGAATATGCAAATTAGATGATACGTCATTTACTCCAAACGAGCGAAATGAAAATCGTAAAATTAGGAATATCTCCAGAAAGAAACAATAAGATGTGCTAAAATTTTGAATGCTTATAGTATTAAATAAAATACGCTTCACTGTGGACCATTAGTTGTTTTTATGCAAATTGCTGGTGCCTGGCCTCCTCTAATGATACATTAAGTTTGCTTATTTATCAGCAATCAAGTAGCGTTTACTCCAGTGAATAAAAGTGAAGAGTAGGGCATATGTAGGCATTGTCATTTTTCTCGTTTGGAGTAAATGACGTCATCAGCCATATAATTTGCATATTTCCAAAACGTGAATATCTCTTGAACGAGATGAGATATTGACAAACCACAAACGCCGTTCATCCTCATTTTAAATGTACTTTATGATAAGATCAAAAAAAGACTGACGATTTTTTCATCATAGTGCCACTTTAAATGGTGTACAATGGCGTAAATGTCCTGAGAAAGATACTTCGAGAGTTAGAAATCAAAATACTCATCAGTGTGCGAAATAAACGGCGTGATAAGTAGTCATCACACTCTTTTCCATTCAAAATATTGTGATAACCATTTAATACACTGTATGCAGACTAACCAGTTGAATAAATGATCTAACGCGTCTGATCAGAACAAGCAGCTTGTTCGATGTACGGTATAGTAGTATAGCGCAAGCTATTGTCATAGGGGAGCACGGGTGGCGTGTGCTGTTAGCGCGCTGCCTCTCACCAAAAAGTTAAGCCCGGTTAGACGGGGTTAGTACTTGGATGGGTGACCGCTTGGGAATGACCCGTTATCGGGCTTAGAACTCGTGTGAGTAGAGTTGTAGTTGATCTCTCCTGTGCTTCAAGGGTTTTTCGCCGGGTTCTCCGGTTTTCCTCCCTCCATAAAATCAACACCTAACGGCTTAGCTGTGATCCGTGGTCTGAACTGTGTCGTATGGCGGCTGCCTGGAGCGCCTTTGATATGCCTCGACACGGCCACGTTGATCTGCGTCCTTCGCAATTCAGCCGCTGGCTTGAGTAAGGATGATTAGCCCACAGTCCTTTATCCTTTATCCAGTCCTTTATCCTTTATCCATAGTCACTTACTTGTTCATTACAAAAGCATCGCTAAGATTAGCTAATGACCAAGCAGCTCGCATCCTCACTAACAATGTGGAATCATTGAGGCCATTGACAACCGCATTAGCAGTATCAGTCACGAAAATAGCGTCTTCTCTGAGGAACGGATACACAATGTAGACACCCAAAGCTCGAATTGAAGCCGCCTATAGAAAGCACGGAGGATAATAGTTAATTTTATTATGAAATCGATTTCATATCTCAACGAGCATGCATTGACGTTTCCAAGGCTTCCTTACCTTACCTTACCTTACCTTACCTTACCTCACCTCACCTCACTTCACTTCACTTCACTTCACTTCACTTCACATCACTTCACTTCACTTCACTTCACTTCACTTCACTTCACTTCACTTCACTTCACTTCACTTCACTTCACTTCACTTCACATCACTTCACCTCACCTCACCATTACACTATACATCACATTACCTCACCCCATTTAACCTCACCCCACCTATCTCACTTCACTTAACCTCACCTCCCACCATACCACACCACTCCACCTCACCCCACACCCCCCATCTCACATCACGTCACCTCGCCTCGCTTTACTTCACCTTAACGTAACTGTCTTCGTCGCTGGCCAGTCCCAATAATATTGTGATTACCAAAATTCGTTTATCTAACTAAAATACACAAAGCATGCAACAAAATTAATGACAACGCGCAATAAAGACTAGTATCTCTCCAACTATGCCACTACAGGTCACGTTTGAACACTAAACCTAAACTATTGAAAAACAAAACCTGTTTAGACCGATTTTCCTGCACCTTTTTGCATAATTTTGAAAGCCTTTGAGGCTAAAAATTTACAAAATTTTGTCCGATAGTTGATTGTATTATACTATACATAATTCATACAAAATAGAAAAGATTGAAAGCAAATAGATTTACCGGGAAATTTTCTAAAACGGTGGCACCAATATCCGAGAGACAATCACAGGCCGCAGCTTTGCACTTGTTGTTCAATGGGTCCTTGGACTGCAAAATTTTGACCACTTCTCCGTTGAGTAACTTCAGCCAGAATTGACGAACCTAAGCACAAAAAATAAACAAACACGATTTATGCTACCCTTGGCGCGTTTTCTCGCTAATCTCAGCGCGTTTTCTCGCAATACTCTATCGTATTTTCTCGCTATACCCTAATCGCGTTTTCTCGCTACACTTATCGCGTTTCGCTAGACTCAGCGCGTCTTATCGTTATCTAACGCGTTTCTGGGTATACCCTTAGCGCGTTTTATCACTACATTTAGCGCATTTTCTCGCTATACCCTTTGTGCGTCTTCTTGTTAATCTCATGGTGCGTTTTCCCGCTATCCTTAGCGCCTTTTCTCGCTATACCAATAGCGCGTTTTCGTGACAGAACTGCGCCATGGGAGATACCAATAACTCGCGAAATTTAGATTCTATATAGAAGAAAACGTGAATGCAAAAACAAAATATTCCGACAACCTCAAAACAGATGGTATAACAATAGTTCTTAACTAGGGCAATCAAACAAAGAGAAGTGGGGTTCAGATGTTAGGCAATGGTTTGGGTGGAGAGTGGGGGAGCCTTCGTACTACTAAGGATGAAGCCTTCGTACATCAATAGTTCACTAACCATGTTCCTTTGGTCCTCGTTGTCTTCTGTATGAACAGTTTGGTACATCATTCGGCCTAGTTCCTGAAGAAGCTTTATGAAAAAAAAAATTTCCTACTTTACTTCCGCCTTACTGACAACATGTAATATAATACTTTCCTTATATTTGATTTATTCATTGTTAACCGTATTTTACTTCACTCTGATGATGTTGCGCGATGCGACGAAACGGTAGTTCCTTTTCTTAATAAATATTATTCTTATCTATGGCTTATTTCGTGTTTTATGCTGGCATTAATTTTTGTGCTACGAAAAAGAAAGGAAAAAATTGCAAATTTTTGATCGATGCACCAGAGTAAAAGAGACGTATCGTTTAGAATGGGTTCGCAAGCCTTTCTTAATGTGATCCAAAACGTGCTTGAAAGCTGTTTTGTTCATATTGAAGCAGTGAAAAAATAAAATCGTAGCACACAATTATCACACAATTCTTTCCAATCCAACATCACATTGGTGGCGACCCTAATACATGAACGAGTTTTTTGATTAGCTGCAAGTAACCAATCACATTGTCGATTAACAGAGTTGGAAAAAGTATTCAACCTTCCTCCGGATGGGTTTTTAAGTTTAGATAATCTTCCTCAAAATATACAGCGAGAATTCTGTGTTTTGCAACGTTCATAAATACTGCGTGACTTTTACAGTACCTTGGTTTTCTCGGTTTTCCTATATAGGTAAGCTTTGGCATACTACAATAGCTACTAATAACTGACCGCTGCTGACTGACAGCCTACTAACTACCCTCGACTGCTGCGAAAATACAGACATCACAGCAGACATCAACGTACATGTCTCACACATGTAACTGCTGCCACTGCCAGTGCTGCATAATTGTTGGTTAGCCATGCAATGTTTTGCTGCAAATCGCTTTTCTTCTCGACACCTTGCTTGGTCAGTTGTAACTTTCTCAGATTACCGAATGTGTTGTTTCACGTGTTTTCACTTTAAGCCTTCCTCACTAAAGTAAACCTTCCTCCGGGTGGTACCCGCATACCCGCAGCTTTTTTCCAATGCTGTCGATTAACAATTCGTACTTATGTTCGTCACTGATTAGGGTTATGGTTCTTGTTTAGACCTGTTAGTAATCTGAACCAATCAGAAACCTTAGTTAGTATAGGTAGTTAGACTTTCTCAAAGTCCTTCCCAAACATTTTTGACCTTTCGACATTTTTGACCTTTCGGTTCCTCGTTGAAAAGGACTTTTCCCACCTGCAACGCGCCAAAATTCACCGGTGAATTTTTCGATCGGTGACGTAATTCGGGAAGCAATTATATTCAGGCTAAATTGCTCTGCAAGTGCTATCCTTGGAAGTTGGAGTTGAACAGACTCTTGAAAATGTTTTAGTAGGGGTAGAACCACTTTCCACTGCATGTACGACAACCCGAAACACGTCAAAACAGGGCGATGTACATTTCAGCGATTTCCCGCCAGAATATTTAATTAGATTCAAAAACCTGCATGCGAAACAAGTCCGCCTCTTTCCTCCCGCTCACGATCGGAAATGGTGGCTGTCGAGGCTCGCGAAATACGGGCTGACCCATATTAGCTACGCATGCGTAGAACGAATATCTTGCGTGTAAACGTCATCAATACACGGCCGACAGGAGCGAAGACACCCCGAGCTCAAAGTCAAACATCTCCGCTCAAAATCGTCGCTCGACCATAATTCTTCCACGAGCGCATAGCACGAAGGTTGGGCTTGCTATAGAATACGGTTTGTTGACAACTCGTGGAATTTTCGCGGTGTACGAACCCATTACCCTTCTCAAATTCATCAGTTTCAAATCCTCAAAACTCACTTGAGCCAGTACGCACGTGGACTGCGAAGTGGCCGATTTTCTATGCGATATCCGATCGTGTTTCCGCTCTCCCGCCTTTCCGCTCGCCCCAAAATCTAGCGCTAAGAAGCGGACTTGGAGCAAGTCTAATAGGTAGTGACCGACCCACCCTAAGTAGGTCATAACCCTGGGTTTCAGTGATGGACTTACCTTGGTCGCATTAACTCCAATTACTGGGTTGGCTTCTTTGAGACACTCATGAGCCATGTCACCTAGTTGTAATACCATTGGCCTACAAAACGTGTGTCACAAGGTTAGGCAACCAATCAGCGTACTTCATTTTGTATAACATATACAGCCAAACTAGAATTGTCGTTATTTTTTACCTCATTCCACTTTTACAACTCACCTCAACATTTCAAAGTAGTTTCGAGTAAAAACTATCAACAGATGAAGGGCCTCAGAACGAAGAGCACATACTACGTCATCAGAAACAGCGTCCTTGGAGACTGGGTTTGAACATCTGAGAATTTGAAAACATTCGTGCACAAGCCAAAGAAATGACTGTTCGGAAGGTTCCGTCGCTGTTTCCGATTCCATGTCGGATTTTATCGTATGTCTCCCGACAGTTTCCGGCTGGGTTGTCAAGTTTCGAGTGGAGTAAGGTCTTGGGTCTTGCATAGTGTTTACGACTTCATTCATCGGAGCGTTTATAGTAAGTACGGCTCCAAAACATACCAAGATAGATTGCTTCAGAACCAAATCTTAAAAAATCGAATAAAAATAAAAGCCACAGTTCAACACTTGAACTTTTTTTCTACTTTAACAATTTTACTGTCACCAGTAGACTTTCTCAAAGTCCTTTTCAAACATTTTTGACCTTTCGATATTTTTGACCTTTCGGTTCCTCGTTGAAAAGGACTTTTCCCACCTGCAGCGCGCCAAATTCACCGGTGAATTTTTCGACCGGTGACGTGATTCGGGAAGTAATTCTATTCAGGCTAAATTGCTATATGCAAGTGCTATCTTTGGAAGTTGGAGTTAAACAGACTCTTGAAAACGTTTTAGTAGGGGTGGAACCACTTTCCATTGCATGTATGACAACCCGAAATAAGTCAAAACAGGGCGGTGTACATTTCAGCGCTTTCCCACCAGAATCTATTTAAAAAGTCTATTACTTCATTCTATTTTGACAAAATTTCTATGTACCAGCCGCCATAAATCACCATTTACTTGAGCTTTTTCATGTAATCTACTAGGTGTAATTTTTGTAAACCTTGTGATATATTTTATGTGTTTTTTGTAACAAGGGGAGGTATACCAATTGGGACATTAGTCCTGTTTACCTTCTCCTGCCACGTTGTCTTATGTGACGAATTCTATTAAACCAAATATTTAATTAGATTCAAAAACCTGCAAGAAACAAGTCCGCGTCTTTCCTCCCGCTTTTCCGCTCTCCCACCTTTCCGCTCGCCCGCAAAAACTAGCGCTAATAGGCGGACTTGGAGCAAGTCTATATGTCACTAGGTGTCAGAAAAACTGTATCTTTTTCCTACTTAGGACAAAAACACCACGTAGCTAGTATTTTTTCCCCTTGATTATTGTGGGACAGTGAACTCGTGTGGTGAATAATAATAATGTGTTACTCCGAGTGACGAACCATACTGGACAAGTAGAGAAAACTCGACTTGGCCCGGCTGAGATTCGAACCTCCGACCATCGGTTTACTAGTCCGATGCTCTACCAACTGAGCTACAGGTCAAGTTTGGAGCTGGTGGTCGAATGATAGTACTTAGGCTATTTGATATTTCAAAACAGACTAATTTCTTCAATATCTAGACAATAGTCTTCATACATGACGATTTATGTATGAAGACTGTTGTCTAAAATCGTCATGTATTCAGCCATTCGTTTCGATAAGGTCGAAACAGTGGCGGCGCCAGGGTACGAGAAGTGCGGGGGGGGATAGTGCGAGCGCACTAGGGGGGTCCTCGGGCATGCTCCCCCGGAAAATTTTGAAATCTAGAGTCTCTGAAATGCCATTTCCTGCATTTTGGGGGAGATTTTACAGAACTTTGAAAATTATAATACGTCATAAAAAACAATAAAAACTACACATTTCAGGTCTTTGTATGGGATATTTCATGGACAATTACTAGATACTGTCAAAAAATTAAGAGAGATATCTAACAGTGCCATTCTCTTTCGAATCATCGATATTAAAAAAGAAATAAAATCACAATAATTTTGAGGTGTTTTATTACTTGTCTTCATTCTTATATTCAAAAGTTTATTTAGGTAGGTTGCCTGCCCTTATGCCAGTAGTTCTCATGAGCCAGATTTCAAATCTCAGTCAAAAACCTACTCCCCCCCCAAACTTTTCTCCTCGAATTTGGACGAATTGGAAAATCGAACTTGGAGAGAACTGGGGGGGACGTGTCCCCCCAGCCCTCCCCGTGGCGCCGCTACTGGGTCGAAAAACTTCAATCTTCTTCATATAAGCACAACAAGGAGAAACAACATGGGAGATTTGACTTGAATACTCAATCCGCTTGACGTAAACAGGGCCTAACTCGTTAGCATCCTTTTTCATTTTAGTGAAGAGAAAAGCATGACAGGAGTATGCACCAAACATTTTAAGAGAATCCGACGTATAGTCTTCGAGCTATTAACTCTCAAAACGGCTTGTAGCTATTTCATTTCTTGAGCTCTCAGTAACAATGCCTTGCGACGTATGCAAATGAACAACTATGCATATATAAGAATATATTTTAGTAATATTGTCAGTTGTTTGCTGTACAAGCTGTGTTAGTTAGTAATACTCAGAAAAACTCTAAGCTCTAAGCGGGACTCGAACCCACAACCTTCTGAATAACTAACAAACACAGCTTCTAACTAACTAACTAACTAACTAACTAACTAACTAACTAACTAACTAACTAACTAACTAACTAACTAACTAACTAACTAACTAACTAACTAACTAACTAACTAACTACTAACTAACTAACTAACTAACTAACTAACTAACTAACTAACTAACTAACTAACTAACTAACTAACTAACTAACTAACTAACTAACTAACATCAAGCTGAAATTTCTGAAACTAACTAATATATTTTAGCATCAAATATGATCTATCTGCATATGTCATAAGACATTGTTGCCAAGAAGTCCCAATTTATCCAATTTAAACAAAGTAGTAATGTCTTAACTGGACAAAGGGGGGGCTAACACACACACCGCAGCCTCCTCCCCGTCTCTGCCGTCCCTGAGTGAACTTACCACTTCCTGCCAGTAGTGGTCGAATTGTTTTAACAACTTTCGACAGCAACCCATGCTGCAGTTTGTGATAAGGACAGTTAAGAACTAAGATGGCCATACACTAGAAAATAACAAAAGTATTAACAAAAGCATATCGCAAAATCTTTTCAAGCACGCTTTCTATAACAATTATGAATAGCGTTTATATAACACCTTACTAAATAGCCGGCATTTGATTGGGATTGGCAGATTATTGATCACGTGGTATTGAAGAGTTACACTGCCTACGTCATTCACACTGTTTATTTTTATTTCATTTATTCACTGTGCAAAAATTCTGTTCCATTGCACAGCTCGGTCTACATTAAATCCAGTCTTTCTAAAACCTCACAAAACGTTCTAAAATATTATTAACACTTTGAGGCCTGGACCTCTCCCTGTGTTGAATAAAATCGTCTGGTGTTAGCCAGAGTAAAATCCTAAAGGCTCGACGCGTCTGGCTTCAAAGTGTTAAACCTAGTTTCCATATAGTTGTAATTGTTGTAATTCAGTCGGCGACTGTCGCCGATCAAGTCTTACAACAATTACAACTTTACAACAATGGAAACGCTTGTTGTAATCCAATCGGCGACTGTTGTAGAAGTTGAATCAGGTTCAACTTCTACAACAATTACAACAGTCCCCGATGCGACAACAGTTAATGGAAACATCAATCGCTGACAGTCGGCGACTTTTTGCTGGATGTTTGCAACGTAAAACACAAAATTATTTACAAAAACCGGCCAATTTAATCCTTTCAAAAAACCCTCGATCAGTTTGTTAATGAAGTCTACTAAATGACTAGTTCGAAGACTTGAATGCCGTACGCCAGCTCAAATGTTTGCAACTGTCGTCAAACGTTCACGAAACATTAGATTTAAGCGGCTAAGTTACTGAACTTGTAAATTATGCTTGTTATAGTTATAGTTATAGTTATATAAACTGTGAAAATGTTCCTAACAAAGTTTTAGTCATGCAATTTGTTTTTGAATATCAAACTTAGCTCACCTGAACTTTGTCAAAACCGAGAAGTCCTCAGTCCGAGCGAATCGGCGATTTGAATTACAACAATTACAACTATATGGAAACACGACTGTTGTAAAAGATCGCAAGCAATCGCCATCAATCGCCGACTGAATTACAACAATTACCAATTACAACTATATGGAAACCAGGTTAAAGAGATAGCTAGTTTTAACACTTTGAGACATGGACCTCTCGCTGTGTTGAATAAAATCGTCTGGTGTTACTTGTTAGCCAGAATAAAATCCCAAAGGCTCGTCGTCCGCCTTCAAAGTGTTACCTCAATCAATAGTTCATTTTCGTCTTTTTATATCTATTTCGTGCAGGTTAACTGTTACCTTAACTAGTAGCACTTGCGTAGATGATGATGTCTCAGTTGGAATGACGTCTAACAGACGATGAAGTTCGTGAATAATAGAGCCAAGACGAGAGGAGAATGACGTAAAAGGACGAGGAGTAGACGTCGGGTGCTGTTCACTACGAGGAAAAATTGAGTCAGGGAGCTGGAACAATAAGTTGAGTAGAGAGGACTGCATAGTTTTATACATAAATTTCTCAAACTCATTAATAATTCATGAGGAAAACATAATGGCATCAGTTACCGAGACGTTGTTGTGAAATGTGGTAATAAACGCCAATAAATTAAGACAAGTTTTACCTCAAATTTCTCTTTAAATACTGATTTTTTTGAGACGCTATACCATACACTCGAAAGCCGTTTATTATCTGATTTAAAAACACCTCGAAGTGAGTTAAGAAACTCCGCTATCGCTTCGTTTTTCAGATAATAAACGGCTTCTCGTGTATGATATATGACATAATAAACAGAAGCTGGCAGGTATTTTGGACATCACTGTTCTATTAAGTCAACTTTACTTATAACAGTGATGAACTTACCAACCTGTCGTCAGCTGCAACTAGAAATGGTTTGGAACCATCTAAAAGATCCATTAACACGGATGTTGCCTCACCGCGATTCTAGAATGCAGGAAACCGTTAGAGGTTATAAAGTTACTGCATGGATGATGATGATGATAATGATGATAATGATGATGATGATGACGATGACGATGACGATGACGACGATGATGATAATGATGATGATGATGATGATAATGATGATGATGATGATGATGATGATGATGATGATGATGATGACGATGACGATGATGATGACGATGACGATAATGACGATGACGATGATGATAATGATGATGATGATGATGATGATGATGATGACGACGATGACGACGATGATGATGACGATGATGATGACGATGATGACGATGATGACGATGATGACGATGATGATGATGATGACGATGATGACGATGATGACGACGATGATGATGATGATGATAATGATGATGATGATGATGATGATGATGACGATGACGATGATGATGATGATGACGATGATGACGATGACGATGATGACGATGATGACGATGATGACGACGATGACGACGATGATGATGACGATGATGATGACGATGATGATGACGATGATGACGATGATGATGACGATGATGATGACAATGATGATGACGATGATGATGATGATGATGATGACGATGATGATGATGACGATGATGATGATGACGATGATGATGACGACGATGACGATGATGATAATAATGATGATGATGGTGATAATGACAATGATGATGATGATGATGATGATGATGATCATGATGATCATGATGATCATGATGATGACAATGACGATAACGATGACGATGATGATGATGATGATTACCTTGAAGTTTGTGTCACTCTCAATGATGGTAAATAACGACCATGTTAAAGCACCACTGCCATCAGAAATAAAACTGGACCAGAAACCAAACAAGTCTTTTTTATCAGAATTCTGAAATTATCAGAATTCGTAATTAATTCCTGTAACAAAAAGGTTGCGAGACTTGGAGATTGCGAGGTGTGTGACAATGCTATTTCTCTTGCAACTTCAAAATTGCGTAGTGCAAACGGCCTTAGGCTACGCGTGTCCATGCACTTCGACAGATCTTTATTCACTCATTTTATACCTTAATGACAATCTGTAAACAAACCAGCGAAGAATTTCGTACTTTAGCGGTTGCTGACCTATAAAATGAGACTTTTATTTAAACATAGTCAATGGGGAAATGGTCTGGAAACTCGGCAAACTTCAAAGCGCCTATAATGAGCTGTGATTTTATGTTGAACCGTACCTTACACCGTGCACATCCTTTGTCTTAGGTTCATTAATATTTAAATAGCACGGTTGAATGATTGAACTGAAACGTTGCGATTGGACAATTCGTTCATTATACTAAAATACAATGTGTTCAGTGACCGTGCACCGTGCACAAAAATGCATAAAGGCGAACAAAAAGATAGACCAAAGACTTTAGCTGAGTTTCCAGACCATATCTCGATTGACTATGATTTAAACAAGAAAAAAGCTCAATTTGAGCCGATGTTTCCTAATGAGTATGCTGTATTTCTGATACAATATTGATGTTTTATTAATCAATCCTGTATCCGATTTACAATATCTGTTTAAACATTCATTTCTTTTGAATTTTCTTCATGAATTATTAATGAGTATTTCAATAAAGGACAAAAGCTCAACTACAATAAATCTTTAAAATACATGGAGCTAATTGCAAAAACGGCGCGCGATACAGTGTTTAAGGGTTAAAACTAGTTTAAACACTGATTATCGTAAACAACGGTTAAACGTTGAATTACATAAACTTTACCTCCAATTTAATCAGCTTAAATAGCTTGAATAACCTAACCGTATTTAAAGGGTATTGGCAATAAAAATTAAGTTTGTCTCATTTGAGAGAACTCGCCAAATGGTATAAGAAGACCTTTTGTAATTTTTCTGTATCTTTCTTGTGTTTTGAAATATTCCGACCAAAGACAGCGTGCTGTCCGCCATCTTGTTGTAATATTGGGTCTACGTCACAAGCAGATTTCCACGGAAGGCTTTTTAAACGTTGTGGGTCAATTTAAAATGGAAATAGCGCAACAAAAAATCGAGTTTCTAGCTCATAACGTCATAAGGTTGGGAAGATTAAATTTCACTTTACCCTGCTTATGTCATCACATGCATAATTTTGCATATCGAAAATAATTCCAAGATGGTGGACAGCCAGCACGCTGAGTTTGGTCGAAATATTTTCAGAACAGATAAGGAAAAATTGTAAAAGGTCTTCTTATACCATTTGACGAGGTCTTTCAAATGAGATAAACTTAATATTTATTGCCAATACCCTTTAAATATGTATATATTTAGAATTAAAGAATTACACAAGTTAAGAGGTGGGTGACAAGTAAAAGCGTCTGGAATTTATACAAGTCAGAAATTTTCCCGCCAAAACATACAGGTCCGAGAAAAAGGCGTATTGATTGGATGATTCCGATCGCTCAGCAACCAATCAGCTTGAATGGTTTTGCACATAAACGAAAAACGAGCTGATTATTTTGAAAGATCAAAAGCGTTATTTTTAACAGTTACAACTTGTTTCTCATAGCAAACTATTTCTAACACCGAACTAGTTATTCTATAAAGGTCAAACTCTTCATTTACAATACCTAAGCCGTCGAGCTTGTCCACTTTCAGAATCCGAAAACTCCGATTCTGAACTTGATGGACGCGTCCAAGCAGTGTATTCGACTTCGCTAGGTACCAGGTCTCGCTCAGCTGCTCTTTCGCACCTTGATTGAGCTGTATTAGTAACTACGGCGGTACCAGTCTTCTCTTCACCCCCCGTCCTCTGCAGACACCGCAAAACACGTGACTCTTCAGTTATCTTACATGACTCGCTACCCTGGTGTGTACGATCATGTATTCTAGGAACGATATCGTCGTCAAATTTTTCTTCATTTTTATCGTCTTTTTGCCGTTTGCCGCGTTTCTGTCGCGACTTTTTTTTCAGAGCTCCTCGACCTGGAAACGCTCTTTCTTTGACAGGAGTTAGTGAGAGTTTGAGAATGGAAAGGTCATCTGGTTCCATATCTGAAAATTAAGAAAATGCTTTTTGCCAAACCACATTGAAAGTATGTCAGAGATTCATGGATTAAGATATCTGAATTGCTTCATGTGTCAATAGACCAAGCTAAAATGTTTCCAATAGTACAATAGTATTTTTCAACCAAAACAAAGCTTTGAATAATTTGCAGTCCCAAGAGGAATCCTAACACCGTCCTCGTTGCACATGCAAACTCAACTGAAGCGTTTTCACGTTTTCAAGACAACGTTGTGGCAAGGAACAGCAAAAGCTGTTAGTTTACTCAGGCGTTAATCTATTGAACGTTATTGCGTTGCATTGCAAGTTGCAAGGAAAATTGCTTTGCATAACACTTCGTGTTTGCATCTAGTCTACTGATCTATATATAACTGGACTGCGGGTCCCGTTCAAAAACTGACCGAACAAAGATGACGGCAATTTGGTAATAGGAGTCTTTTCTTTCGTGGTAACGACCGCTGATCGTCTTTACTTGATTGCGGGCTCATGAAGCCAACGCCCGCAGGCCGATCAATTCGATTATAAATTCATTTATGAGAAAAAAAGTCAAGGGTTACTACTATGGGAGAAAAGACCCATGAACTGCATTGCAATTATTATATAGGCCAGTGATCTGGTCTCGCAACGAAAAATTGCGTTGCGAGTTACACAGAAGGTAGAAGCAGATTTTACTTTTTGCAACGCTACGCAACAAGTTGCAGCGTGTAACACCCCCACTGCAACGTGCAATACTTTTTTCCAGCAAAAATTACGTTGCAAGTTGCAATAGACGACTTTCAGGCTCATGCGCAGTAGCAACTTTACTTCAAATTTCCATCGGAGGTAAAAACAACTGTTTTAGCTGGAAAGATCATATTAAAAATAGTAAAAGTGCAAAGTTTAAAATAAATCGGACAAATAGTGCGAAAGCTACGCTCTTCGGAAGTTTTGCTCTCCACTAGGGATTTAATAGGGATTTTGGCTTGGCGTGCAACTCCCGCCCGCCAAGCCCAAATCCCTATTAAATCACTAATAAATCCCTGTTGGAATGGTCAACTTTCCGCCTGTGAAACTTTTTCCATTTGTTAAGCAATTCTTTCAAACTTTGCACTTCTACTATTTTCAATATGCTCGTTCCAGCTAAAACAGTTGTTTTTATCTCCGACAAAAATTTGAATATTTGTTGCTACTGCGCATGATCATGAAAGTCGTCTATTGTAACATGGCCAGTTAACTAATATACAGCAAGTTTTACGACAATCATATATACAACTACACCACAATTTTTTACCTGACGAGGAATCCCGAGTAGTTGAGTCAGACGCACGGTTTGGAAAAGTGAGCTCATAGCCTGGGAAACCATAAAATATGTAATTCTAAACATAAATCAAAAATCAAAACTTCAAAAACAGAAGTCAATGTCGGCTGAAATGCCTTCAGAAAATATAACGTCACGAGTTCAATTACGCTGAATTTCCTAAAGTGACTATCAAGTGAAAAACTATTTGGCCGTTTTGAAAAGATCAACCGCATAACAGGAGCATTTACTAAAAATGTCAAGCAAATTTGCTGCATAGTCTTTGAGCTATAAACTCGCAAATTGCTTGTCCATTTTTGAGGAAATTAATCGCTCGGTTAGAGTGCTTGATGATATCCAGGTGGACAACTACGCATAATAACAATGTATTTTGATATTAATAATCCAAGGGCATACGTCATCCGCCTTATATATTCGTTCCCAGTCTTTCCTTATTTTGTAACATCAGGAAGGCAACTTTAGCACATTTATTTCATTTTTTTGGAAATTGGTTAATTAGATTATTTGCTTCACATTGGTTGAGGTTCTGTACTATTATTCCCAGTAAACCGCGAAACAACCATTTAATTATAACTATCCCGGCCTGTCTTAAATAGATCACGTGATACGATTTTCTGATGCTTGAAATTTGAGCTGAAGTGGTCGCACCTTGATTGTTATTCATTTACTCTCTCGACACGAGCAGAGCATTGAAACATCTCAACGAAAGCTCTAGCGTCTTAAGAAAGATGAACAAAAGTATTTTCGTCATCCAGATACTGTAGTCGAAGTTGTTCTTCGTTTAAATAGCTGAAGCGACCCATTTTGACTGTCCTTGACTGTTGAGTCGCTTAACCAGAGCCGTTGTGTGTTTTTCTGTGTCACAGAAAGCTTCAAACTAACCAATGCCTTCATCCAGTGGCTATGTGAAACCAGAGTGTTCGCGGTCTACTGGGAACAATAGTAAGACACTTTAAAATAAAGCAAAGTTGTTTTGACGTTGCCTAACGTCATTGACATTTGACCGTCGATTATTGCTGATGGATTCCAAAGAACAGAAATCATAGTCCTATAAAGCACGGACGTACTACTCTTACCTTTACTGTCAACAGTAACTGTCCAAGATGGCGTTTAAGAAGAGACTTGACACTGGGTAAAATATCTTGAATGGCTTTTAACGAAGTATTAATTAACTAAAGATTACCAGAAAAAGACGAAATAAAATTACCTAGTCAGGTTACAGATTTCAGACATCTTTCTCAAAGTACTGCTTAAAACTGAACACATGCTTCCTTTTTTACTCGAACTATACTTACTTTACAATGCTCTATTTTGATAACATCTTTTCTTGGAGGAGTTTGTAAGACGTTCAAAATTGTTAGCAGACCAATTTCAGCATAACGTTCAGAAACAAAGGAACCGTGTAAATCTCTAATAAAAAAAAGAGGAAAAAAACAAAGAATGTAAAGTTTTAGGACAGAACATATTGATCGGACCTCAATTTTCAGCGCGCAGTTCGGAAGTCCGTTGCCAGTTAGTTCCAAATTCGGATGTTGATATCGAATGCTTGATTTGAAGTTCAGCTTTGCGTCATTATTTGAGACCCTCGTATCCAAATACACGTATCCAAATTGAAACGGTCACCAAAAATGGAACTTTTCGAAAACGCTGTTTCCTGTTCTCGCGGTGGACGCGGATTTTTTTAAAGATGGGTTGCGTGTGCTGTTAGCTGGCGCTTTCTCTCGCCAAAAAGTTAAGCTCTGTTAGGGCCTGTTTATGTGATCCCGGTGTACCGGGATGTCCCGGTTGCCCGGGATGAATTTCATCCCGGGTTTATATGGAGTAAACAAAGTGCTCGTCCCACCAGGATGAATTGCATCCCGGGTCAAAAAGCGCGGGAATTTAAGGAAATGGACAAAAAAGCAAAATCTCACCCTAATAATTCTACTATGTTAGAAGTTATTTCACTTTTATTCAGTGTTTTGTCTTTAGATCTGACCGTTTGGACGAAATTCTGACCGTAATATTCAAAGTTACAAGCATTGTAGTTCAGCCGGTAAACTTCATCCCGATGTACCGGGATGTCGCGTTTATATGGGGAAAAAACTGTCCCGGTGTACCGAGATCCCGGTTGCTTCAAACGAGATCGCGCTACAGCGGGACGTCTCGGTCTCCGTATAAACGTAACTTGGAAAATAACAGTAAATTATCCACAAGCCAAGATCCCGGTACACCGGGACGTCCCAGTGTATCGGGATCATATAAACAGGCCCTTAGACGGTACTTGGATGGGTGACCACTTGGAAATGATCCCGTTGTCGAGCTTGGAACTCATGTGAGTAGAGTTGTGAGTTGATCTCTCCTGTGCTTCTAGAGTGCTTCGGCGGGTTCTCCGATTTTCCTCCGTCCGTAAAAATCAACACCTACATCTTAGCTGTGATCCGTGGTCTGAACTGTGTCGTATGGTGGCTGCCTGGAGCCTTTGATACGCTTCGACGTGGCGACGTTGATCTGCGTCCTGCACAATTCAGCCGCTGGCTGCAAGTAAGGATGATTAGCCACCCAGTCCTTTAACCCTTTCACTCCCAACTTTCCGGGAGCTCTCTCATTGACGAGTGAAATTGTCTGGTGTTAGCCAGAGTAAAAGTGGGGAAGCACGCGGGTGGCGTGTGCTGTTAGGGCGCTGCCTCTCACCAAAAGTTAAGCCCGGTTCGACGGGGTTAGTACTTGGATGGGTGACCGTCTGGGAATAACCCCGTTCTCGAGCTTGGAACACTCATGTGAGTAGAGTTTAGTTGGTCTCTCCTGTGCTTCGAGGGTTTTTCGCCGGGTTCTCCGGTTTTCCTCCTTCAGTAAAGTCAACACCTAGGTCTGTGATTCGTGGTCTGACATGTGTGTCATAAATGTGTCGTAGGGCGGCTGCTTCGAGCGCCTTTAATATGCCTTCGACTCTGCCACTTGAAATTTAGTAATGTAAATTGCTCTTGAAAAGCCCCTTGTGGGAAGAAGTAATTAAAATTTGTGTTGTGTTGTGTTGTGTTGTGTTGCGTTGCGTTGCGTTGTGTTGTGTTGTGTTGTGTTGTGTTGTGTTGTGTTGTGTTGTGTTGTGTTGTGTTGTGTTGTGTTGTGTTGTGTTGTGTTGTGTTGTGTTGTGTTGTGTTGTGTTGTGTTGTATTGTGCTGTGCTGTACTGTACTAGCTGTATTATACTGTACTGCATTTCACTGCGTTGTATTGGATTATATTGCATTGCATTGTATTGTATTGCATTGCATTGCATTGCATTGCATTGCATTGCATTGCATTGCATTGCATTGCATTGCATTGTATGTATTGCATTGCATTGCATTGCATTGCACTGCACTGCACTGCACTGCACTGCACTGCACTGCACTGCACTGCATTGCATTGCATTGCATTGCATTGTATTGTATTGTATTGTATTGTATTGTATTGTATTGTATTGTATTGTATTGTATTGTATTGTATTGTATTGTATTGTAAAATAATAAAGTACAAAAAATTCCGTATTTGGGAGTGAAAGGGTTAAAAAGGGTTACGTGTTCAAAAGAAAACGGATACGAGCTAAAAGTTCGCAATTTGGCATTGCAGAATTAAAGTGTATTCTCCCAAAGAAGTTGTACTAAGAGTGAGTGTCTGGTCGACTGGAGGTTTCCCGTAAAGTTGAAAAATTGGAAAACACAATTTGAAACTTGGCATTTCCGAACCGTGTGCTGCATGGCGAGAAATAATGGTCACGCATGCGCGTAATGCATGCCCACTTACAAAAATTTTGACTAGAAAAGTTCTGCAAGATTAATAGGACTTACATAGAGGATGAGTGAAACAATCGTCGTAGCAGTGTCAATTTTTAAATTATTTCAAATGTTTCAATCTGAATCGTATAGTACAACACATCTGCGATATAAATATCATGAGCGATATGCCACAGATATTAAATCCGTTGCGGTTTTTGATATACTATTTTGAGCACAAGTCTAACATAAGTCAATATGGCGAATACGCAAATTGTACCAACCTTGCTGCTCACGTTATCGAAAATCAAACAGAGGTATACTATTTCCGTACAAGTTTCGATCTGATTCGGCTACTATAAAGATCCGTCTTTTCGATGATATTCTTCATTTCTAGCCTGTATTTGTCGTTGTTGCGGTTTTCAATCTCAAAGCTTCAGTATTTTCTGATCATCGAATGAAGATTTCATCCAACATTGCATAAATTAGTTGTTCTCTTTTCTTCTGAACCGCGGAACTGTGACGACCGCACGACATAGGTACTAGTTTAATAGGGCTTTAGCTCCGCCTCTCTATGTCCACCATTTCTCGCCATGGAAAATTGAGCTGAAACTAACAAAACTACAAACATATGAAAAACAAAATAAAGAGTTTTACTTAATACAGAGGTTTCCAATGCATGTAATTGCAGCTTTTTGGGTCTCAATGTCAGCATTTTTAGGGTCAGTAAACTGAAGAAGAAGGCCAGTTGGTTCAACTCCTAATAGATCCTGGTAAAACTACAAAAATAGAAACAATAATTTCGCAATTTAAAATACTAATATTTTCTTCAGCATGCAACTGTCAAACCCCAAACCCAACATAAACCATAACCCTACGGGGTTTACAAATACTGTATAGTAGATTGTCAAATACCACCAGACAGTAAATACCAACAGTGACCAGATACAAGATACCACCAGATATAGATAGACTGTCAGACACCAGACAGTACTGTACACTGTCAGATACCACTAGGTAGTAAACTGCCAGACACCAGATACCACCATATACTTAAACTGTCAGACACCAGATACCACCATATACTTAAACTGTCAGACACCAGATACCACCATATACTTAAACTGTCAGACACCAGATACCACCATATACTTAAACTGTCAGACACCAGATACCACCATATATATACACTTAAACTGTCAGACACCAGGTACCACCATATACTTAAACTGTCAGACACCAGATACCACCATATACTTAAACTGTCAGACACCAGATACCACCATATACTTAAACTGTTAGACACCAGATACCACCATATATATATATATATACTTAAACTGTCAGACACCAGGTACCACCATATACTTAAACTGTCAGACACCAGATACCACCATATATATACTTAAACTGTCAGACACCAGGTACCACCATATACTTAAACTGTCAGATACCAGATACCACCATATACTTAAACTGTCAGACACCAGATACCACCATATACTTAAACTGTCAGACACCAGATACCACCATATACTTAAACTGTCAGACACCAGATACCACCATATACTTAAACTGTCAGACATCAGATAGTATACTGATGAATACCAGATACTATAGACTACCAGATACCAGATAATAAACTGACAGATACCAGATACCACCAGATACCTGCAGTAGCTAGACTACTGGATACCAAATACATGTACTGGATTGTTATAATCCTATTTTACTATGCTACGTACCTATTCTATTTTTTTTTCTCCAGCCATTGTATATTTAGTCTAAGTATTGGTACACATAAATGTGATCATGTTTGTGTGAAGCAAATGATTTATACTGTTTTATGGTCGTATGATAGCATTTAAATATAAAGCTGTACCTTGGCACATCTCCCTCCATTTTCATAAAGCAACTCTCCCAAGACCTTTAAATGATCATAAACTGAAATACTTGGACATGATCGAGCAGAAGTCGTAACATGTTCTATTAAATTGTTCAATGTTCTATCATCTAAAATAACTTTTTGTTTCACTAAAATCTTTTCCACCAGTTGAAAGAATTTTGAAAGAAGAAATCCATTGGTCTTGTTGATGGGAATTATTGAGCATCCTTTATTAAAGAATTTCAAGATATCCTAAAAAGGAAAGGACCAGGTCAATATTGTACATCATATATCATCTCACCTCACTCTATCCCCCTACTGAAATGCATTGCTCTGCAAGCTATATAATGTGCGGTACACATACCAATATTGTGAAAGCAGAGATTACCCCAGTCCCCCAACTTGAGAAGGGCCCACTAAAATTTCTGGGATTTGGGTTGTTTGATGTAAGAAAGTGTGGAGCCATGGCAGAAAGTACAATTTTTTTATTTTTTTTGAATATATTTTAACCCATTGCTGCTTAAGCTGACCAAGGGTTCTCCTTTTAACAAGTAAAATTCAACATTAAACTATTCAGGCAAAGTAAAATAATAAAAGCCATAAAAAGGCCGTTTTAGTTGACTCAGTCAGAAATGGGTTAATAATATTGTACAGATATTAGCAGTGGTGTAGCCAGGGGGGTGAGGGGGGTGCCCCCCCCAATGGTCTCCAAAACCGTTCTCGTGAAAAGTTTAAATCCATTGAGAAACTTGTAGGGGGGGGGGGGGTGTTACATTGTTTTAAGGCCAAGTGAGTAGACTAGTAATGTGTTATATACTTAGCAGGCATGCATATGCTATAAATTACAACACTAAGGTATATATAAAATGCCTCCAACTTGTTTTCACATTTATGACTTGTTTATAAATAAATCCAAAGATATTCTGATGTGTATCATTCTACATTCTGGTTTGATTTCAACAAAATTATGTAATTTTTGGCTTTTGGGATACTCTTAAATACTTGCCTCAGAATGCAGGAAATAGTGTTTCAGAGATACTAGAAATCCAAAATTTTCCAGGGGCGCATACCCCCCGGACCCCCCTAGGAGACCGAAGTTATTGTCACCCTCCCCCCCCCCCCCCCCCCCCCCTCCCCCAAACTGAAGACCCCTGGCTACACGACTGGATATTAGTACATACTGTATTATATACTATATAAAATTTAAACATAATATAGTTTACTTCAAGCAATAAACCATACTTATCACATTTATCCTGTGTAACTAGATTCTATATTACTTCTGGCCTTACTTCTACGTGCTTTCATCTTTTCCAACCTGCTAATTTTAATATTTAATTTAATACAGTACTATAAACAGTTACATTTTGGTCTCCAACAAGATTTGCGTTGTATTCCTTGGCATTCAGTTGGTCCAAAATAACGTTGACATCAGTACGGCTTTTCTGCTCGGAAATACTTCGGAATGATAAAAATTTCTCAAAATTTTCTTTCCATTTCTTTTTGTCTCCTCCCGCCATGATTACAAGGTCGTCGCTAAAAGGGATCACTCAAAAGGACTCTCCCCAGTCTTTCCGCGCGGCTTTTCTATGATTTCTGAAGGTAAACTTGATTTCTGGATCAAAATGACTCCACTGGCAAGATCATCTATTCGAAATAACTCCTCAACAAAAAAAAGTTGCACTCTACAAAATACTGCTGTTCAATCTAGCCGCCACCCTAACCCATCTATTCGCAATAACCCCAACGCAAAAAGAACTAAGCCACTGCGTAAAACTGCTGTTCAATAAAGACGCAATTATGTGGATTTGCTTTACAAATTTCTGGATCAAAATTATTCCACTAGCAAGAGCATCTATTCGAAATAACTCCTCAGCAAAAAAAAGTTCGACCCTACAAAATACTCATGTTTAATTTAGCCGCAACCTTAACCCATCTATTCCCATCGCAAAATAACAACGTCAAAATAACCAAAATTGGTCCCTAATAACCACCGCAATATAACAAGGTAAAATAACCACCAAATTTGGTCCCTAATAACCACCGCAGTATATAACAAGGTAAAATAACCACCAAAATTTGTCCCTAATAACCACCGAAATATAACAGGGTAAAATAACAACAAAAATGGGTCCCTAATAACCACCGCAATGTAACAAGGTAAAAAAACCAAAAAAGTTGGTCACTAATAACCACCACAATATAACAAGGTAAAACAACCAACAAAATTGGTCCCTTATAAAAACCGCAATATAACAAGCTACGTAAAATAACCACCAAAATGGGTCCCTAATAAGCACCGCAATATATGCGGTGCTTATTAGCGACCAATTTTGGGGGGTATTTTACCTTGTTTTATTGCCGTGGTTATTTGGGACAAATTTTGGTGGTTATTTTACCTTGTTTTATTGCGGTGGTTATTTGGGACCGATTTCGGTGGTTATTTTACCTTGTTTTATTGCGGTGGTTATTTGGGACCGATTTCGGTGGTTATTTTACCTTGTTTTATTGCGGTGGTTATTTGGGACCGATTTCGGTGGTTATTTTACCTTGTTTTATTGCGGTGGTTATTTGGGACCGATTTCGGTGGTTATTTTACCTTGTTTTCTTGCGGTGGTTATTTGGGACCGATTCGGTTGTTATTTTACCTTGTTTTATTGCGGTGGTTATTTGGGACCGATTTCGGTAGTTATTTTACCTTGTTTTATTGCGGTGGTTATTTGGGACCGATTTCGCTGGTTATTTTACCTTGTTTTATTGCGGTGGTTATTTGGGACCGATTTCGGTGGTTATTTTACCTTGTTTTATTGCGGTGGTTATTTGGGACCGATTTCGGTGGTTATTTTACCTTGTTTTCTTGCGGTGGTTATTTGGGACCGATTTCGGTGGTTATTTTACCTTGTTTTATTTCGGTGGTTATTTGGGACCGATTTCGGTGGTTATTTTACCTTGTTTTATTGCGGTGGTTATTTGGGACCGATTTCGGTGGTTATTTTACCTTGTTTTATTGCGGTGGTTATTTGGGACCGATTTCGGTGGTTATTTTACCTTGTTTTATTGCGGTGGTTATTTGGGACCGATTTCGGTGGTTATTTTACCTTGTTTTATTGCGGTGGTTATTTGGGACCGATTTCGGTGGTTATTTTACCTTGTTTTATTGCGGTGGTTATTTGGGACCGATTTCGGTGGTTATTTTACCTTGTTTTATTGCGGTGGTTATTTGGGACCGATTTCGGTGGTTATTTTACCTTGTTTTATTGCGGTGGTTATTTGGGACCGATTTCGGTGGTTATTTTACCTTGTTTTATTGCGGTGGTTATTTGGGACCGATTTCGGTGGTTATTTTACCTTGTTTTATTGCGGTGGTTATTTGGGACCGATTTCGGTGGTTATTTTACCTTGTTTTATTGCGGTGGTTATTTGGGACCGATTTCGGTGGTTATTTTACCTTGTTTTATTGCGGTGGTTATTTGGGACCGATTTCGGTGGTTATTTTACCTTGTTTTATTGCGGTGGTTATTTGGGACCGATTTCGGTGGTTATTTTACCTTGTTTTATTGCGGTGGTTATTTGGGACCGATTTCGGTGGTTATTTTACCTTGTTTTATTGCGGTGGTTATTTGGGACCGATTTCGGTGGTTATTTTACCTTGTTTTATTGCGGTGGTTATTTGGGACCGATTTCGGTGGTTATTTTACCTTGTTTTATTGCGGTGGTTATTTGGGACCGATTTCGGTGGTTATTTTACCTTGTTTTATTGCGGTGGTTATTTGGGACCGATTTCGGTGGTTATTTTACCTTGTTTTATTGCGGTGGTTATTTGGGACCGATTTCGGTGGTTATTTTACCTTGTTTTATTGCGGTGGTTATTTGGGACCGATTTCGGTGGTTATTTTACCTTGTTTTATTGCGGTGGTTATTTGGGACCGATTTCGGTGGTTATTTTACCTTGTTTTATTGCGGTGGTTATTTGGGACCGATTTCGGTGGTTATTTTACCTTGTTTTATTGCGGTGGTTATTTGGGACCGATTTCGGTGGTTATTTTACCTTGTTTTATTGCGGTGGTTATTTGGGACCGATTTCGGTGGTTATTTTACCTTGTTTTATTGCGGTGGTTATTTGGGACCGATTTCGGTGGTTATTTTACCTTGTTTTATTGCGGTGGTTATTTGGGACCGATTTCGGTGGTTATTTTACCTTGTTTTATTGCGGTGGTTATTTGGGACCGATTTCGGTGGTTATTTTACCTTGTTTTATTGCGGTGGTTATTTGGGACCGATTTCGGTGGTTATTTTACCTTGTTTTATTGCGGTGGTTATTTGGGACCGATTTCGGTGGTTATTTTACCTTGTTTTATTGCGGTGGTTATTTGGGACCGATTTCGGTGGTTATTTTACCTTGTTTTATTGCGGTGGTTATTTGGGACCGATTTCGGTGGTTATTTTACCTTGTTTTATTGCGGTGGTTATTTGGGACCGATTTCGGTGGTTATTTTACCTTGTTTTATTGCGGTGGTTATTTGGGACCGATTTCGGTGGTTATTTTACCTTGTTTTATTGCGGTGGTTATTTGGGACCGATTTCGGTGGTTATTTTACCTTGTTTTATTGCGGTGGTTATTTGGGACCGATTTCGGTGGTTATTTTACCTTGTTTTATTGCGGTGGTTATTTGGGACCGATTTCGGTGGTTATTTTACCTTGTTTTATTGCGGTGGTTATTTGGGACCGATTTCGGTGGTTATTTTACCTTGTTTTATTGCGGTGGTTATTTGGGACCGATTTCGGTGGTTATTTTACCTTGTTTTATTGCGGTGGTTATTTGGGACCGATTTCGGTGGTTATTTTACCTTGTTTTATTGCGGTGGTTATTTGGGACCGATTTCGGTGGTTATTTTACCTTGTTTTATTGCGGTGGTTATTTGGGACCGATTTCGGTGGTTATTTTACCTTGTTTTATTGCGGTGGTTATTTGGGACCGATTTCGGTGGTTATTTTACCTTGTTTTATTGCGGTGGTTATTTGGGACCGATTTCGGTGGTTATTTTACCTTGTTTTATTGCGGTGGTTATTTGGGACCGATTTCGGTGGTTATTTTACCTTGTTTTATTGCGGTGGTTATTTGGGACCGATTTCGGTGGTTATTTTACCTTGTTTTATTGCGGTGGTTATTTGGGACCGATTTCGGTGGTTATTTTACCTTGTTTTATTGCGGTGGTTATTTGGGACCGATTTCGGTGGTTATTTTACCTTGTTTTATTGCGGTGGTTATTTGGGACCGATTTCGGTGGTTATTTTACCTTGTTTTATTGCGGTGGTTATTTGGGACCGATTTCGGTGGTTATTTTACCTTGTTTTATTGCGGTGGTTATTTGGGACCGATTTCGGTGGTTATTTTACCTTGTTTTATTGCGGTGGTTATTTGGGACCGATTTCGGTGGTTATTTTACCTTGTTTTATTGCGGTGGTTATTTGGGACCGATTTCGGTGGTTATTTTACCTTGTTTTATTGCGGTGGTTATTTGGGACCGATTTCGGTGGTTATTTTACCTTGTTTTATTGCGGTGGTTATTTGGGACCGATTTCGGTGGTTATTTTACCTTGTTTTATTGCGGTGGTTATTTGGGACCGATTTCGGTGGTTATTTTACCTAGTTTTATTGCGGTGGTTATTTGGGACCGATTTCGGTGGTTATTTTACCTTGTTTTATTGCGGTGGTTATTTGGGACCGATTTCGGTGGTTATTTTACCTTGTTTTATTGCGGTGGTTATTTGGGACCGATTTCGGTGGTTATTTTACCTTGTTTTATTGCGGTGGTTATTTGGGACCGATTTCGGTGGTTATTTTACCTTGTTTTATTGCGGTGGTTATTTGGGACCGATTTCGGTGGTTATTTTACCTTGTTTTATTGCGGTGGTTATTTGGGACCGATTTCGGTGGTTATTTTACCTTGTTTTATTGCGGTGGTTATTTGGGACCGATTTCGGTGGTTATTTTACCTAGTTTTATTGCGGTGGTTATTTGGGACCGATTTCGGTGGTTATTTTACCTTGTTTTATTGCGGTGGTTATTTGGGACCGATTTCGGTGGTTATTTTACCTTGTTTTATTGCGGTGGTTATTTGGGACCGATTTCGGTGGTTATTTTACCTTGTTTTAATGCGGTGGTTATTTGGGACCGATTTCGGTGGTTATTTTACCTTGTTTTATTGCGGTGGTTATTTGGGACCGATTTCGGTGGTTATTTTACCTTGTTTTATTGCGGTGGTTATTTGGGAACGATTTCGGTGGTTATTTTACCTTGTTTTATTGCGGTGGTTATTTGGGACCGATTTCGGTGGTTATTTTACCTTGTTTTATTGCGGTGGTTATTTTGGACCGATTTCGGTGGTTATTTTACTTTGTTTTATTGCGGTGGTTATTTGGGACCGATTTCGGTGGTTATTTTACCTTGTTTTATTGCGGTGGTTATTTGGGACCGACTTTGGTGGTTATTTTACCTTGTTTTATTGCGGTGGTTATTTGGGACCGATTTCGGTGGTTATTTTACCTTGTTTTATTGCGGTGGTTATTTGGGACCGATTTCGGCGGTTATTTTACCTTGTTTTATTGCGGTGGTTATTTGGGACCGATTTCGGTGGTTATTTTACCTTGTTTTATTGCGGTGGTTATTTGGGACCGATTTCGGTGGTTATTTTACCTTGTTTTATTGGGGTGGTTATTTGGGACAGATTTCGGTGGTTATTTTACCTTGTTTTATTGCGGTGGTTATTTGGGACCGATTTCGGTGGTTATTTTACCTTGTTTTATTGCGGTGTTTATTTGGGACCGATTTCGGTGGTTATTTTACCTTGTTTTATTGCGGTGGTTATTTGGGACCGATTTCGGTGGTTATTTTACCTTGTTTTATTGCGGTGGTTATTTGGGACCGATTTCGGTGGTTATTTTACCTTGTTTTATTGCGGTGGTTATTTGGGACCGATTTCGGTGGTTATTTTACCTTGTTTTATTGCGGTGGTTATTTGGGACCGATTTCGGTGGTTATTTTACCTTGTTTTATTGCGGTGGTTATTTGGGACCGATTTCGGTGGTTATTTTACCTTGTTTTATTGCGGTGGTTATTTGGGACCGATTTCGGTGGTTATTTTACCTTGTTTTATTGCGGTGGTTATTTGGGACCGATTTCGGTGGTTATTTTACCTTGTTTTATTGCGGTGGTTATTTGGGACCGATTTCGGTGGTTATTTTACCTTGTTTTATTGCGGTGGTTATTTGGGACCGATTTCGGTGGTTATTTTACCTTGTTTTATTGCGGTGGTTATTTGGGACCGATTTCGGTGGTTATTTTACCTTGTTTTATTGCGGTGGTTATTTGGGACCGATTCCTGTGGTTATTTTACCTTGTTTTATTGCGGTGGTTATTTGGGACCGATTTCGGTGGTTATTTTACCTTGTTTTATTGCGGTGGTTATTTGGGACCGATTTCGGTGGTTATTTTACCTTGTTTTATTGCGGTGGTTATTTGGGACCGATTTCGGTGGTTATTTTACCTTGTTTTATTGCGGTGGTTATTTGGGACCGATTTCGGTGGTTATTTTACCTTGTTTTATTGCGGTGGTTATTTGGGACCGATTTCGGTGGTTATTTTACCTTGTTTTATTGCGGTGGTTATTTGGGACCGATTTCGGTGGTTATTTTACCTTGTTTTATTGCGGTGGTTATTTGGGACCGATTTCGGTGGTTATTTTACCTTGTTTTATTGCGGTGGTTATTTGGGACCGATTTCGGTGGTTATTTTACCTTGTTTTATTGCGGTGGTTATTTGGGACCGATTTCGGTGGTTATTTTACCTTGTTTTATTGCGGTGGTTATTTGGGACCGATTTCGGTGGTTATTTTACCTTGTTTTATTGCGGTGGTTATTTGGGACCGATTTCGGTGGTTATTTTACCTTGTTTTATTGCGGTGGTTATTTGGGACCGATTTCGGTGGTTATTTTACCTTGTTTTATTGCGGTGGTTATTTGGGACCGATTTCGGTGGTTATTTTACTTTGTTTTATTGCGGTGGTTATTTGGGACCGATTTCGGTGGTTATTTTACCTTGTTTTATTGCGGTGGTTATTTGGGAGCGATTTCGGTGGTTATTTTACCTTGTTTTATTGCGGTGGTTATTTGGGACCGATTTCGGTGGTTATTTTACCTTGTTTTATTGCGGTGGTTATTTGGGACCGATTTCGGTGGTTATTTTTCCTTGTTTTATTGCGGTGGTTATTTGGGACCAATTTCGGTGGTTATTTTACCTTGTTTTATTGCGGTGGTTATTTGGGACCGATTTCGGTGGTTATTTTACCTTGTTTTATTGCGGTGGTTATTTGGGACCGATTTCGGTGGTTATTTTACCTTGTTTTATTGCGGTGGTTATTTGGGACCGATTTCGGTGGTTATTTTACCTTGTTTTATTGCGGTGGTTATTTGGGACCGATTTCGGTGGTTATTTTACCTTGTTTTATTGCGGTGGTTATTTGGGACCGATTTCGGTGGTTATTTTACATTGTTTTATTGCGGTGGTTATTTGGGACCGATTTCGGTGGTTATTTTACCTTGTTTTATTGCGGTGGTTATTTGGGACCGATTTCGGTGGTTATTTTACCTTGTTTTATTGCGGTGGTTATTTGGGACCGATTTCGGTGGTTATTTTACCTTGTTTTATTGCGGTGGTTATTTGGGACCGATTTCGGTGGTTATTTTACTTTGTTTTATTGCGGTGGTTATTTGGGACCGATTTCGGTGGTTATTTTACCTTGTTTTATTGCGGTGGTTATTTGGGACCGATTTCGGTGGTTATTTTACCTTGTTTTATTGCGGTGGTTATTTGGGACCGATTTCGGTGGTTATTTTACCTTGTTTTATTGCGGTGGTTATTTGGGACCGATTTCGGTGGTTATTTTACCTTGTTTTATTGCGGTGGTTATTTGGGACCGATTTCGGTGGTTATTTTACCTTGTTTTATTGCGGTGGTTATTTGGGACCGATTTCGGTGGTTATTTTACCTTGTTTTATTGCGGTGGTTATTTGGGACCGATTTCGGTGGTTATTTTACCTTGTTTTATTGCGGTGGTTATTTGGGACCGATTTCGGTGGTTATTTTACCTTGTTTTATTGCGGTGGTTATTTGGGACCGATTTCGGTGGTTATTTTACCTTGTTTTATTGCGGTGGTTATTTGGGACCGATTTCGGTGGTTATTTTACCTTGTTTTATTGCGGTGGTTATTTGGGACCGATTTCGGTGGTTATTTTACCTTGTTTTATTGCGGTGGTTATTTGGGACCGATTTCGGTGGTTATTTTACCTTGTTTTATTGCGGTGGTTATTTGGGACCGATTTCGGTGGTTATTTTACCTTGTTTTATTGCGGTGGTTACTTTGGACCGATTTCGGTGGTTATTTTACCTTGTTTTATTGCGGTGGTTATTTGGGACCGATTTCGGTGGTTATTTTACCTTGTTTTATTGCGGTGGTTATTTGGGACCGATTTCGGTGGTTATTTTACCTTGTTTTATTGCGGTGGTTATTTGGGACCGATTTCGGTGGTTATTTTACCTTGTTTTATTGCGGTGGTTATTTGGGACCGATTTCGGTGGTTATTTTACCTTGTTTTATTGCGGTGGTTATTTGGGACCGATTTCGGTGGTTATTTTACCTTGTTTTATTGCGGTGGTTATTTGGGACCGATTTCGGTGGTTATTTTACCTTGTTTTATTGCGGTGGTTATTTGGGACCGATTTCGGTGGTTATTTTACCTTGTTTTATTGCGGTGGTTATTTGGGACCGATTTCGGTGGTTATTTTACCTTGTTTTATTGCGGTGGTTATTTGGGACCGATTTCGGTGGTTATTTTACCTTGTTTTATTGCGGTGGTTATTTGGGACCGATTTCGGTGGTTATTTTACCTTGTTTTATTGCGGTGGTTATTTGGGACCGATTTCGGTGGTTATTTTACCTTGTTTTATTGCGGTGGTTATTTGGGACCGATTTCGGTGGTTATTTTACCTAGTTTTATTGCGGTGGTTATTTGGGACCGATTTCGGTGGGTTATTTTACCTTGTTTTATTGCGGTGGTTATTTGGGACCGATTTCGGTGGTTATTTTACCTTGTTTTATTGCGGTGGTTATTTGGGACCGATTTCGGTGGTTATTTTACCTTGTTTTATTGCGGTGGTTATTTTGGACCGATTTCGGTGGTTATTTTACCTTGTTTTATTGCGGTGGTTATTTGGGACCGATTTCGGTGGTTATTTTACCTTGTTTTATTGCGGTGGTTATTTGGGACAGATTTCGGTGGTTATTTTACCTTGTTTTATTGCGGTGGTTATTTGGGACCGATTTCGGTGGTTATTTTACCTTGTTTTATTGCGGTGGTTATTTGGGACCGATTTCGGTGGTTATTTTACCTTGTTTTATTGCGGTGGTTATTTGGGACCGATTTCGGTGGTTATTTTACCTTGTTTTATTGCGGTGGTTATTTGGGACCGATTTCGGTGGTTATTTTACCTTGTTTTATTGCGGTGGTTATTTGGGAACGATTTCGGTGGTTATTTTACATTGTTTTATTGCGGTGGTTATTTGGGACCGATTTCGGTGGTTATTTTACCTTGTTTTATTGCGGTGGTTATTTGGGACCGATTTCGGTGGTTATTTTACCTTGTTTTATTGCGGTGGTTATTTGGGACCGATTTCGATGGTTATTTTACCTTGTTTTATTGCGGTGGTTATTTGGGACCGATTTCGGTGGTTATTTTACCTTGTTTTATTG
>OZ035999.1:5160626-5216475 GCA_964035015.1 Corallium rubrum | reverse complement strand
TCCAATACCAGGCACATCCTTTCTCAGCGTGACTTGGGAAAGAGTTATTCTGGTCCTGGGGCTGATTTGTGAAATTTGCTCACATACCTTTATTATGTTGTTTTCTACAGATTCTGCTTCATTGAATTTCAGATCATTCGTACCAACATGCATAATAATATGCTCTGGTGACTTTCGGGTTTCTGGTTTTACATAATCAAGCATATCCTTCGATGTCGCCCCGGGAAAAGAACGAGTGATAACTCTCTTCTGTACTGATTTCCGAATTCGGTCAGCCCGTAATCCTTTAATTATAGAATCGCCCAATACAATGATGGTTTCCTTCGTTTTCCGGGAACTATCAGGCATATCACTTTCAGATGTCGTCAAGCTATCCTGACGTTGTTGATGAACATTAGCTCCATTTGGTTGCCCATGGCGTTGACCATCGCGTTGTCCATCTTGTTTCACGCTGAAATCAGCTTGGCTTCCTTTGTTAGATTTATTAGTTGCGTGATGGCGCTGACCATCTTGCTTTGGCATGCCCAAGTCGACCTGATCTCCATAGAGATTAGGATTGGTTCATCCGCCAAAATATCAAACTTGTTAAGAGATTGGAAAGATGGTAAATTACCCGCATTATTTCCTACATTAATTGGGTTAGAACTGCATCGGAAGTCTCCTCTAGTGGGTTTATCTCTTCCTCTCCTGTTACCTGCAACCTTCCACGTTTGATCGTCGTGGGTTGACTTTGAGGGGACACGTTGAGAATTGTCAGTTTCCGTTTTGAGCAGCTGCAGTACAGTCATTAGGCTTTTTTTTTCCTTTTCACAAGCCAGAAGGCTAGCTTTTAAATCAAAAGATACAAACAAGAAGGTGTTTGTATCTTCTGATAATAACCACCTTTGTATCTTCTGATAATAACCACCGCGATAAAACAAGGTAAAATAACCACCGAAATCGGTGCCAAATAACCACCGCGATAAAACAAGGTAAAATAACCACCGAAATCGGTGCCAAATATCCACCGCGATAAAACAAGGTAAAATAACCACCGAAATCGGTGCCAAATAACCACCGCGATAAAACAAGGTAAAATAACCACCGAAATCGGTGCCAAATAACCACCGCGATAAAACAAGGTAAAATAACCACCGAAATCGGTGCCAAATATCCACCGCGATAAAACAAGGTAAAATAACCACCGAAATCGGTGCCAAATAACCACCGCGATAAAACAAGGTAAAATAACCACCGAAATCGGTGCCAAATAACCACCGCGATAAAACAAGGTAAAATAACCACCGAAATGGGTGCCAAATAACCACCGCGATAAAACAAGGTAAAATAACCACCGAAATCGGTGACAAATAACCACCGCGATAAACAAGGTAAAATAACCACCGAAATCGGTGCCAAATAACCACCGCGATAAAACAAGGTAAAATAACCACCGAAATCGGTGCCAAATAACCACCGCGATAAAACAAGGTAAAATAACCACCGAAATCGGTGCCAAATAACCACCGCGATAAAACAAGGTAAAATAACCACCGAAATCGGTGTCAAATAACCACCGCGATAAAACAAGGTAAAACAACCACCGAAATCGGTGCCAAATTACCACCGCGATAAAACAAGGTAAAATAACCACCGAAATCGGTGCCAAATAACCACCGCGATAAAACAAGGTAAAATAACCACCGAAATCGGTGCCAAATAACCACCGCGATAAAACAAGGTAAAATAACCACCGAAATCGGTGCCAAATAACCACCGCGATAAAACAAGGTAAAATAACCACCGAAATCGGTGCCAAATAACCACCGCGATAAAACAAGGTAAGATAACCACCGAAATCGGTGCCAAATAACCACCGCGATAAAACAAGGTAAAATAACCACCGAAATCGGTGCCAAATAACCACCGCGATAAAACAAGGTAAAATAACGACCGAAATTGGTGCCAAATACCCACCGCGATAAAACAAGGTAAAATAACCACCGAAATCGGTGCCAAATAACCACCGCGATAAAACAAGGTAAAATAACCACCGAAATCGGTGCCAAATATCCACCGCGATAAAACAAGGTAAAATAACCACCGAAATCGGTGCCAAATAACCACGGCGATAAAACAAGGAAAAATAACCACCGAAATCGGTGCCAAATAACCACCGCGATAAAACAAGGTAAAATAAGCACCGAAATCGGTGCCAAATAACCACCGCGATAAAACAAGGAAAATTAACCACCGAAATCGGTGCCAAATAACCAACGCGATAAAACAAGGTTAAATAACCACCGAAATTGGTGCCAAATAACCACCGCCATTAAACAAGGTAAAATAACCACCGAAATCGGTGCCAAATAACCACCGCGATAAAACAAGGTAAAATAACCACCGAAATCGGTGCCAAATAACCACCGCGATAAAACAAGGTAAAATAACCACCGAAATCGGTGCCAAATAACCTCCGCGATAAAACAAGGTAAAATAACCACCGAAATCTGTGCCAAATAACCACCGCGATAAAACAAGGTAAAATAACCACCGAAATCGGTGCCAAATAACCACCGCGATAAAACAAGGTAAGATAACCACCGAAATCGGTGCCAAATAACCACCGCGATAAAACAAGGTAAAATAACCACCGAAATCGGTGCCAAATAACCACCGCGATAAAACAAGGTAAAATAACGACCGAAATTGGTGCCAAATACCCACCGCGATAAAACAAGGTAAAATAACCACCGAAATCGGTGCCAAATAACCACCGCGATAAAACAAGGTAAAATAACCACCGAAATCGGTGCCAAATATCCACCGCGATAAAACAAGGTAAAATAACCACCGAAATCGGTGCCAAATAACCACGGCGATAAAACAAGGTAAAATAACCACCGAAATCGGTGCCAAATAACCACCGCGATAAAACAAGGTAAACTAACCACCGAAATCGGTGCCAAATAACCACCGCGATAAAACAAGGTAAAATAACCACCGAAATCGGTGCCAAATAACCACCGCAATAAAACAAGGTAAAATAACCACCGAAATCGGTGCCAAATAACCACCGCGATAAAACAAGGTAAAATAACCACCGAAATCGGTGCCAAATGACCACCGCGATAAAACAAGGTAAAATAACCACCGAAATCGGTGCCAAATATCCACCGCGATAAAACAAGGTAAAATAACCACCGAAATCGGTGCCAAATATCCACCGCGATAAAACAAGGTAAAATAACCACCGAAATCGGTGCCAAATAACCACGGCGATAAAACAAGGTAAAATAACCACCGAAATCGGTGCCAAATAACCACCGCGATAAAACAAGGTAAAATAAGCACCGAAATCGGTGCCAAATAACCACCGCGATAAAACAAGGTAAAATAACCACCGAAATCGGTGCCAAATAACCACCGCGATAAAACAAGGTAAAATAACCACCGAAATTGGTGGCAAATAACCACCGCAATAAAACAAGGTAAAATAAGTACCGAAATCGGTGCCAAATAACCACCGCGATAAAACAAGGTAAAATAACCACCGAAATCGGTGCCAAATAACCACCGCGATAAAACAAGGTAAAATAACCACCGAAATCGGTGCCAAATAACCTCCGCGATAAAACAAGGTAAAATAACCACCGAAATCTGTGCCAAATAACCACCGCGATAAAACAAGGTAAAATAACCACCGAAATCGGTGCCAAATAACCACCGCGATAAAACAAGGTAAGATAACCACCGAAATCGGTGCCAAATAACCACCGCGATAAAACAAGGTAAAATAACCACCGAAATCGGTGCCAAATAACCACCGCGATAAAACAAGGTAAAATAACCACCGAAATTGGTGCCAAATAACCACCGCGATAAAACAAGGTAAAATAACCACCGAAATCGGTGCCAAATAACCACCGCAATAAAACAAGGTAAAATAAGTACCGAAATCGGTGCCAAATAACCACCGCGATAAAACAAGGTAAAATAACCACCGAAATCGGTGCCAAATAACCACCGCGATAAAACAAGGTAAAATAACCACCGAAATCGGTGCCAAATAACCACCGCGATAAAACAAGGTAAAATAACCACCGAAATCGGTGCCAAATAACCACCGCGATAAAACAAGGTAAAATAACCACCGAAATCGGTGCCAAATAACCACCGCGATAAAACAAGGTAAGATAACCACCGAAATCGGTGCCAAATAACCACCGCGATAAAACAAGGTAAAATAACCACCGAAATCGGTGCCAAATAACCACCGCGATAAAACAAGGTAAAATAACGACCGAAATTGGTGCCAAATACCCACCGCGATAAAACAAGGTAAAATAACCACCGAAATCGGTGCCAAATAACCACCGCGATAAAACAAGGTAAAATAACCACCGAAATCGGTGCCAAATATCCACCGCGATAAAACAAGGTAAAATAACCACCGAAATAGGTGCCAAATAACCACCGCGATAAAACAAGGTAAAATAACCACCGAAATCGGTGCCAAATAACCACCGCGATAAAACAAGGTAAAATAACCACCGAAATCGGTGCCAAATAACCACCGCGATAAAACAAGGTAAAATAACCACCGAAATTGGTGCCAAATAACCACCGCGATAAAACAAGGTAAAATAACCACCGAAATTGGTGGCAAATAACCACCGCAATAAAACAAGGTAAAATAAGTACCGAAATCGGTGCCAAATAACCACCGCGATAAAACAAGGTAAAATAAGCACCGAAATCGGTGCCAAATAACCACCGCGATAAAACAAGGTAAAATAACCACCGAAATCGGTGCCAAATAACCTCCGCGATAAAACAAGGTAAAATAACCACCGAAATCTGTGCCAAATAACCACCGCGATAAAACAAGGTAAAATAACCACCGAAATCGGTGCCAAATAACCACCGCGATAAAACAAGGTAAGATAACCACCGAAATCGGTGCCAAATAACCACCGCGATAAAACAAGGTAAAATAACCACCGAAATCGGTGCCAAATAACCACCGCGATAAAACAAGGTAAAATAACGACCGAAATTGGTGCCAAATACCCACCGCGATAAAACAAGGTAAAATAACCACCGAAATCGGTGCCAAATAACCACCGCGATAAAACAAGGTAAAATAACCACCGAAATCGGTGCCAAATATCCACCGCGATAAAACAAGGTAAAATAACCACCGAAATCGGTGCCAAATAACCACGGCGATAAAACAAGGTAAAATAACCACCGAAATCGGTGCCAAATAACCACCGCGATAAAACAAGGTAAAATAACCACCGAAATCGGTGCCAAATAACCACCGCGATAAAACAAGGTAAAATAACCACCGAAATCGGTGCCAAATAACCACCGCGATAAAACAAGGTAAAATAACCACCGAAATCGGTGCCAAATAACCACCGCAATAAAACAAGGTAAAATAACCACCGAAATCGGTGCCAAATAACCACCGCGATAAAACAAGGTAAAATAACCACCGAAATCGGTGCCAAATAACCACCGCGATAAAACAAGGTAAAATAACCACCGAAATCGGTGCCAAATAACCACCGCGATAAAACAAGGTAAAATAACCACCGAAATCGGTGCCAAATAACCACCGCGATAAAACAAGGTAAAATAACCACCGAAATCGGTGACAAATAACCACCGCGATAAAACAAGGTAAAATAACCACCGAAATCGGTGCCAAATAACCACCGCGATAAAACAAGGTAAAATAACCACCGAAATCGGTGCCAAATAACCACCGCGATAAAACAAGGTAAAATAACCACCGAAATCGGTGCCAAATAACCACCGCGATAAAACAAGGTAAAATAACCACCGAAATCGGTGCAAAATAACCACCGCGATAAAACAAGGTAAAATAACCACCGAAATCGGTGCCAAATAACCACCGCGATAAAACAAGGTAAAATAACCACCGAAATCGGTGCCAAACAACCACCGCGATAAAACAAGGTAAAATAACCACCGAAATCGGTGCCAAATAACCACCGCGATAAAACAAGGTAAAATAACCACCGAAATCGGTGCAAAATAACCACCGCGATAAAACAAGGTAAAATAACCACCGAAATCGGTGCCAAATAACCACCGCGATAAAACAAGGTAAAATAAGTACCGAAATCGCTGCCAAATAACCACCGCGATAAAACAAGCTAAAATAACCACCGAAATCGCTGCCAAATAACCACCGCGATAAAACAAGGTAAAATAACCACCGAAATCGGTGCCAAATAACCACCGCGATAAAACAAGGTAAAATAACCACCGAAATCGGTCCCAAATAACCACCGCGATAAAACAAGGTAAAATAACCACCGAAATCGGTGCCAAATAACCACCGCGATAAAACAAGGAAAAATAACCACCGAAATCGGTGCCAAATAACCACCGCGATAAAACAAGGTAAAATAACCACCGAAATCGGTGCCAAATAACCACCGCGATAAAACAAGGTAAAATAACCACCGAAATCGGTGCAAAATAACCACCGCGATAAAACAAGGTAAAATAACCACCGAAATCGGTGCCAAATAACCACCGCGATAAAACAAGGTAAAATAACCACCGAAATCGGTGCCAAATAACCACCGCGATAAAACAAGGTAAAATAACCACCGAAATCGGTGCCAAATAACCACCGCGATAAAACAAGGTAAAATAACCACCGAAATCGGTCCCAAATAACCACCGCGATAAAACAAGGTAAAATAACCACCGAAATCGGTGCCAAATAACCACCGCGATAAAACAAGGAAAAATAACCACCGAAATCGGTGCCAAATAACCACCGCGATAAAACAAGGTAAAATAACCACCGAAATCGGTGCCAAATAACCACCGCGATAAAACAAGGTAAAATAACCACCGAAATCGGTCCCAAATAACCACCGCGATAAAACAAGGTAAAATAACCACCGAAATCGGTGCCAAATAACCACCGCGATAAAACAAGGAAAAATAACCACCGAAATCGGTGCCAAATAACCACCGCGATAAAACAAGGTAAAATAACCACTGAAATCGGTGCCAAATAACCACCGCGATAAAACAAGGTAAAATAACCACCGAAATCGGTGCCAAATAACCAACGCGATAAAACAAGGTAAAATAACCACCGAAATCGGTGCCAAATAACCACCGCGATAAAACAAGGTAAAGTAACCACCGAAATCGGTGCCAAATAACCACCGCGATAAAACAAGGTAAAATAACCACCGAAATCGGTGCCAAATAACCACCGCGATAAAACAAGGTAAAATAACCACCGAAATCGGTGCCAAATAACCACCGCGATAAAACAAGGTAAAATAACCACCGAAATCGGTGCCAAATATCCACCGCGATAAAACAAGGTAAAATAACCACCGAAATCGGTGCCAAACAACCACCGCGATAAACCAAGTAAAATAACCACCGAAATCGGTGCCAAATAACCACCGCGATAAAACAAGGTAAAATAACCACCGAAATCGGTGCCAAATATCCACCGCGATAAAACAAGGTAAAATAACCACCGAAATCGGTGCCAAATAACCACCGCGATAAAACAAGGTAAAATAACCACCGAAATCGGTGCCAAATAACCACCGCGATAAAACAAGGTAAAATAACCACCGAAATGGTGCCAAATAACCACCGCGATAAAACAAGGTAAAATAACCACCGAAATCGGTGCCAAATAACCACCGCGATAAACAAGGTAAAATAACCACCGAAATCGGTGCCAAATAACCACCGCGATAAAACAAGGTAAAATAACCACCGAAATCGGTGCCAAATAACCACCGCGATAAAACAAGGTAAAATAACCACCGAAATCGGTGCCAAATAACCACCGCGATAAAACAAGGTAAAATAACCACCGAAATCGGTGTCAAATAACCACCGCGATAAAACAAGGTAAAACAACCACCGAAATCGGTGCCAAATTACCACCGCGATAAAACAAGGTAAAATAACCACCGAAATCGGTGCCAAATAACCACCGCGATAAAACAAGGTAAAATAACCACCGAAATCGGTGCCGAATAACCACCGCGATAAAACAAGGTAAAATAACCACCGAAATCGGTGCCAAATAACCACCGCGATAAAACAAGGTAAAATAACCACCGAAATCGGTACCAAATAACCACCGCGATAAAACAAGGTAAAATAACCACCGAAATCGGTGCCAAATAACCACCGCGATAAAACAAGGTAAAATAACCACCGAAATCGGTGCCAAATAACCACCGCGATAAAACAAGGTAAAATAACCACCGAAATCGGTGCCAAATAACTACCGCGATAAAACAAGGTAAAATAACCACCGAAATCGGTGCCAAATAACCACCGCGATAAAACAAGGTAAAATAACCACCGAAATCGGTGCCAAATAACCACCGCGATAAAACAAGGTAAAATAACCACCGAAATCGGTACCAAATAACCACCGCGATAAAACAAGGTAAAATAACCACCGAAATCGGTGCCAAATAACCACCGCGATAAAACAAGGTAAAATAACCACCGAAATCGGTGCCAAATAACCACCGCGATAAAACAAGGTAAAATAACCACCGAAATCGGTGCCAAATAACTACCGCAATAAAACAAGGTAAAATAACCACCGAAATCGGTGCCAAATAACCACCGCGATAAAACAAGGTAAAATAAGCACCGAAATCGGTGCCAAATAACCACCGCGATAAAACAAGGTAAAATAACCACCGAAATCGGTGCCAAATAACCACCGCGATAAAACAAGGTAAAATAACCACCGAAATTGGTGGCAAATAACCACCGCGATAAAACAAGGTAAAATAAGTACCGAAATCGGTGCCAAATAACCACCGCGATAAAACAAGGTAAAATAAGCACCGAAATCGGTGCCAAATAACCACCGCGATAAAACAAGGTAAAATAACCACCGAAATCGGTGCCAAATAACCTCCGCGATAAAACAAGGTAAAATAACCACCGAAATCTGTGCCAAATAACCACCGCGATAAAACAAGGTAAAATAGCCACCGAAATCGGTGCCAAATAACCACCGCGATAAAACAAGGTAAGATAACCACCGAAATCGGTGCCAAATAACCACCGCGATAAAACAAGGTAAAATAACCACCGAAATCGGTGCCAAATAACCACCGCGATAAAACAAGGTAAAATAACGACCGAAATTGGTGCCAAATACCCACCGCGATAAAACAAGGTAAAATAACCACCGAAATCGGTGCCAAATAACCACCGCGATAAAACAAGGTAAAATAACCACCGAAATCGGTGCCAAATATCCACCGCGATAAAACAAGGTAAAATAACCACCGAAATCGGTGCCAAATAACCACGGCGATAAAACAAGGTAAAATAACCACCGAAATCGGTGCCAAATAACCACCGCGATAAAACAAGGTAAAATAACCACCGAAATCGGTGCCAAATAACCACCGCGATAAAACAAGGTAAACTAACCACCGAAATCGGTGCCAAATAACCACCGCGATAAAACAAGGTAAAATAACCACCGAAATCGGTGCAAAATAACCACCGCGATAAAACAAGGTAAAATAACCACCGAAATCGGTGCCAAATAACCACCGCGATAAAACAAGGTAAAATAAGCACCGAAATCGGTGCCAAATAACCACCGCGATAAGACAAGGTAAAATAACCACCGAAATCGGTGCCAAATAACCACCGCGATAAAACAAGGTAAAATAACCACCGAAATCGGTGCCAAATAACCACCGCGATAAAACAAGGTAAAATAACCACCGAAATCGGTCCCAAATAACCACCGCGATAAAACAAGGTAAAATAACCACCGAAATCGGTGCCAAATAACCACCGCGATAAAACAAGGAAAAATAACCACCGAAATCGGTGCCAAATAACCACCGCGATAAAACAAGGTAAAATAACCACCGAAATCGGTGCCAAATAACCACCGCGATAAAACAAGGTAAAATAACCACCGAAATCGGTACCAAATAACCAACGCGATAAAACAAGGTAAAATAACCACCGAAATCGGTGCCAAATAACCACCGCGATAAAACAAGGTAAAGTAACCACCGAAATCGGTGCCAAATAACCACCGCGATAAAACAAGGTAAAATAACCACCGAAATCGGTGCCAAATAACCACCGCGATAAAACAAGGTAAAATAACCACCGAAATCGGTGCCAAATAACCACCGCGATAAAACAAGGTAAGATAACCACCGAAATCGGTGCCAAATAACCACCGCGATAAAACAAGGTAAAATAACCACCGAAATCGGTGCCAAATAACCAACGCGATAAAACAAGGTGAAATAACCACCGAAATCGGTGCCAAATAACCACCGCGATAAAACAAGGTAAAATAACCACCGAAATCGGTGCCAAATAACCACCGCGATAAAACAAGGTAAAATAACCACCGAAATCGGTGCCAAATAACCACCGCGATAAAACAAGGTAAAATAACCACCGAAATCGGTGCCAAATAACCACCGCGATAAAACAAGGTAAAATAACCACCGAAATCGGTGCCAAATAACCACCGCGATAAAACAAGGTAAAATAACCACCGAAATCAGTGCCAAATAACCACCGCGATAAAACAAGGTAAAATAACCACCGAAATCGGTGCCAAATAACCACCGCGATAAAACAAGGTAAAATAACCACCGAAATCGGTGCCAAATAACCACCGCGATAAAACAAGATAAAATAAGCACCGAAATCGGTGCCAAATAACCACCGCGATAAAACAAGGTAAAATAACCACCGAAATCGGTGCCAAATAACCACCGCGATAAAACAAGGTAAAATAACCACCGAAATCGGTGCCAAATAACCACCGCGATAAAACCAGGTAAAATAACCACCGAAATCGGTGCCAAATAACCACCGCGATAAAACAAGGTAAAATAACCACCGAAATCGGTGCCAAATAACCACCGCGATAAAACCAGGTAAAATAACCACCGAAATCGGTGCCAAATAACCACCGCGATAAAACAAGGTAAAATAACCACCGAAATCGGTGCCAAATAACCACCGCGATAAAACAAGGTAAAATAACCACCGAAATCGGTGCCAAATAACCACCGCGATAAAACAAGGTGAAATAACCACCGAAATCGGTGCCAAATAACCACCGCGATAAAACAAGGTAAAATAACCACCGAAATCGGTGCCAAATAACCACCGCGATAAAACAAGGTAAAATAACCACCGAAATCGGTGCCAAATAACCACCGCGATAAAACAAGGTAAAATAACCACCGAAATCGGTGCCAAATAACCACCGCGATAAAACAAGGTAAAATAACCACCGAAATCGGTGCCAAATAACCACCGCAATATAACAAGGTAAAATAACCACCGAAATCGGTTCCAAATAACCACCGCGATAAAACAAGGTAAAATAACCACCGAAATCGGTGCCAAATAACCACCGCGATAAAACAAGGTAAAATAACCACCGAAATCGGTGCCAAATAACCACCGCGATAAAACAAGATAAAATAACCACCGAAATCGGTGCCAAATAACCACCGCGATAAAACAAGGTAAAATAACCACCGAAATCGGTGCCAAATAACCACTGCGATAAAACAAGGTAAAATAACCACCGAAATCGGTGCCAAATAACCACCGCGATAAAACCAGGTAAAATAACCACCGAAATCGGTGCCAAATAACCACCGCGATAAAACAAGGTAAAATAACCACCGAAATCGATGCCAAATAACCACCGCGATAAAACCAGGTAAAATAACCACCGAAATCGGTGCCAAATAACCACCGCGATAAAACAAGGTAAAATAACCACCGAAATCGGTGCCAAATAACCACCGCGATAAAACAAGGTAAAATAACCACCGAAATCGGTGCCAAATAACCACCGCGATAAAACCAGGTAAAATAACCACCGAAATCGGTGCCAAATAACCACCGCGATAAAACCAGGTAAAATAACCACCGAAATCGGTGCCAAATAACCACCGCGATAAAACAAGGTAAAATAACCACCGAAATCGGTGCCAAATAACCACCGCGATAAAACAAGGTAAAATAACCACCGAAATCGGTGCCAAATAACCACCGCGATAAAACAAGGTAAAATAACCACCGAAATCGGTGCCAAATAACCACCGCGATAAAACAAGGTAAAATAACCACCGAAATCGGTGCCAAATAACCACCGCGATAAAACAAGGTAAAATAACCACCGAAATCGGTGCCAAATAACCACCGCGATAAAACAAGGTAAAATAACCACCGAAATCGGTGCCAAATAACCACCGCGATAAAACAAGGTAAAATAACCACCGAAATCGGTGCCAAATAACCACCGCGATAAAACAAGGTAAAATAACCACCGAAATCGGTGCCAAATAACCACCGCGATAAAACAAGATAAAATAACCACCGAAATCGGTGCCAAATAACCACCGCGATAAAACAAGGTAAAATAACCACCGAAATCGGTGCCAAATAACCACCGCGATAAAACAAGGTAAAATAACCACCGAAATCGGTGCCAAATAACCACCGCGATAAAACAAGGTAAAATAACCACCGAAATCGGTGCCAAATAACCACCGCGATAAAACAAGGTAAAATAACCACCGAAATCGGTGCCAAATAACCACCGCGATAAAACAAGGTAAAATAACCACCGAAATCGGTGCCAAATAACCACCGCGATAAAACAAGGTAAAATAACCACCGAAATCGGTGCCAAATAACCACCGCGATAAAACAAGGTAAAATAACCACCGAAATCGGTGCCAAATAACCACCGCGATAAAACAAGGTAAAATAACCACCGAAATCGGTGCCAAATAACCACCGCGATAAAACAAGGTAAAATAACCACCGAAATCGGTGCCAAATAACCACCGCGATAAAACAAGGTAAAATAACCACCGAAATCGGTGCCAAATAACCACCGCGATAAAACAAGGTAAAATAACCACCGAAATCGGTGCCAAATAACCACCGCGATAAAACAAGGTAAAATAACCACCGAAATCGGTGCCAAATAACCACCGCGATAAAACAAGGTAAAATAACCACCGAAATCGGTGCCAAATAACCACCGCGATAAAACAAGGTAAAATAACCACCGAAATCGGTGCCAAATAACCACCGCGATAAAACAAGGTAAAATAACCACCGAAATCGGTGCCAAATAACCACCGCGATAAAACAAGGTAAAATAACCACCGAAATCGGTGCCAAATAACCACCGCGATAAAACAAGGTAAAATAACCACCGAAATCGGTGCCAAATAACCACCGCGATAAAACAAGGTAAAATAACCACCGAAATCGGTGCCAAATAACCACCGCGATAAAACAAGGTAAAATAACCACCGAAATCGGTGCCAAATAACCACCGCGATAAAACAAGGTAAAATAACCACCGAAATCGGTGCCAAATAACCACCGCGATAAAACAAGGTAAAATAACCACCGAAATCGGTGCCAAATAACCACCGCGATAAAACAAGGTAAAATAACCACCGAAATCGGTGCCAAATAACCACCGCGATAAAACAAGGTAAAATAACCACCGAAATCGGTGCCAAATAACCACCGCGATAAAACAAGGTAAAATAACCACCGAAATCGGTGCCAAATAACCACCGCGATAAAACAAGGTAAAATAACCACCGAAATCGGTGCCAAATAACCACCGCGATAAAACAAGGTAAAATAACCACCGAAATCGGTGCCAAATAACCACCGCGATAAAACAAGGTAAAATAACCACCGAAATCGGTGCCAAATAACCACCGCGATAAAACAAGGTAAAATAACCACCGAAATCGGTGCCAAATAACCACCGCGATAAAACAAGGTAAAATAACCACCGAAATCGGTGCCAAATAACCACCGCGATAAAACAAGGTAAAATAACCACCGAAATCGGTGCCAAATAACCACCGCGATAAAACAAGGTAAAATAACCACCGAAATCGGTGCCAAATAACCACCGCGATAAAACAAGGTAAAATAACCACCGAAATCGGTGCCAAATAACCACCGCGATAAAACAAGGTAAAATAACCACCGAAATCGGTGCCAAATAACCACCGCGATAAAACAAGGTAAAATAACCACCGAAATCGGTGCCAAATAACCACCGCGATAAAACAAGGTAAAATAACCACCGAAATCGGTGCCAAATAACCACCGCGATAAAACAAGGTAAAATAACCACCGAAATCGGTGCCAAATAACCACCGCGATAAAACAAGGTAAAATAACCACCGAAATCGGTGCCAAATAACCACCGCGATAAAACAAGGTAAAATAACCACCGAAATCGGTGCCAAATAACCACCGCGATAAAACAAGGTAAAATAACCACCGAAATCGGTGCCAAATAACCACCGCGATAAAACAAGGTAAAATAACCACCGAAATCGGTGCCAAATAACCACCGCGATAAAACAAGGTAAAATAACCACCGAAATCGGTGCCAAATAACCACCGCGATAAAACAAGGTAAAATAACCACCGAAATCGGTGCCAAATAACCACCGCGATAAAACAAGGTAAAATAACCACCGAAATCGGTGCCAAATAACCACCGCGATAAAACAAGGTAAAATAACCACCGAAATCGGTGCCAAATAACCACCGCGATAAAACAAGGTAAAATAACCACCGAAATCGGTGCCAAATAACCACCGCGATAAAACAAGGTAAAATAACCACCGAAATCGGTGCCAAATAACCACCGCGATAAAACAAGGTAAAATAACCACCGAAATCGGTGCCAAATAACCACCGCGATAAAACAAGGTAAAATAACCACCGAAATCGGTGCCAAATAACCACCGCGATAAAACAAGGTAAAATAACCACCGAAATCGGTGCCAAATAACCACCGCGATAAAACAAGGTAAAATAACCACCGAAATCGGTGCCAAATAACCACCGCGATAAAACAAGGTAAAATAACCACCGAAATCGGTGCCAAATAACCACCGCGATAAAACAAGGTAAAATAACCACCGAAATCGGTGCCAAATAACCACCGCGATAAAACAAGGTAAAATAACCACCGAAATCGGTGCCAAATAACCACCGCGATAAAACAAGGTAAAATAACCACCGAAATCGGTGCCAAATAACCACCGCGATAAAACAAGGTAAAATAACCACCGAAATCGGTGCCAAATAACCACCGCGATAAAACAAGGTAAAATAACCACCGAAATCGGTGCCAAATAACCACCGCGATAAAACAAGGTAAAATAACCACCGAAATCGGTGCCAAATAACCACCGCGATAAAACAAGGTAAAATAACCACCGAAATCGGTGCCAAATAACCACCGCGATAAAACAAGGTAAAATAACCACCGAAATCGGTGCCAAATAACCACCGCGATAAAACAAGGTAAAATAACCACCGAAATCGGTGCCAAATAACCACCGCGATAAAACAAGGTAAAATAACCACCGAAATCGGTGCCAAATAACCACCGCGATAAAACAAGGTAAAATAACCACCGAAATCGGTGCCAAATAACCACCGCGATAAAACAAGGTAAAATAACCACCGAAATCGGTGCCAAATAACCACCGCGATAAAACAAGGTAAAATAACCACCGAAATCGGTGCCAAATAACCACCGCGATAAAACAAGGTAAAATAACCACCGAAATCGGTGCCAAATAACCACCGCGATAAAACAAGGTAAAATAACGACCGAAATCGGTGCCAAATAACCACCGCGATAAAACAAGGTAAAATAACCACCGAAATCGGTGCCAAATAACCACCGCGATAAAACAAGGTAAAATAACCACCGAAATCGGTGCCAAATAACCACCGCGATAAAACAAGGTAAAATAACCACCGAAATCGGTGCCAAATAACCACCGCGATAAAACAAGGTAAAATAACCACCGAAATCGGTGCCAAATAACCACCGCGATAAAACAAGGTAAAATAACCACCGAAATCGGTGCCAAATAACCACCGCGATAAAACAAGGTAAAATAACCACCGAAATCGGTGCCAAATAACCACCGCGATAAAACAAGGTAAAATAACCACCGAAATCGGTGCCAAATAACCACCGCGATAAAACAAGGTAAAATAACCACCGAAATCGGTGCCAAATAACCACCGCGATAAAACAAGGTAAAATAACCACCGAAATCGGTGCCAAATAACCACCGCGATAAAACAAGGTAAAATAACCACCGAAATCGGTGCCAAATAACCACCGCGATAAAACAAGGTAAAATAACCACCGAAATCGGTGCCAAATATCCACCGCGATAAAACAAGGTAAAATAACAACCGAAATCGGTCCCAAATAACCACCGCGATAAAACAAGGTAAAATAACCACCGAAATCGGTGCCAAATATCCACCGCGATAAAACAAGGTAAAATAACCACCGAAATCGGTGCCAAATAACCACCGCGATAAAACAAGGTAAAATAACCACCGAAATAGGTGCCAAATAACCACCGCGATAAAACAAGGTAAAATAACCACCGAAATTTATTTATTTATTTTTTTTTTTTTTTTAAACTTTATTTTGAGAGGGTATTTTCTACATTATTACAGTTTTTCACGGTATTCTACCTAATGGCCCTCTACAGACATGTAGCTATTTGTCGCCGCATCACCAACCAAAATTAGGATTGGTAGGTGATACAGCGACAAAGAACAATATGCTTACAAACATTGCAGCTAAATTTACTAACATGATCAGCTTTGTGATTTAAGGTAATAAAGAATTTTTTAATTTTTTTCTTATATGAAATAACAGTGTGATTAGCAATATCCTTCAGATCATCAGGCAATGAGTTGAAAAGACTTGCTCCACTGTATGAAAATTTAGACTTAGCAAACTCAGTTTTAATAGCAGGAATTTTCAGATCTGTTAGGGATGATCGTGTGTTGACACTGGATGTCTCGCAGCAGAAGATAAACATATTTCTTATATCACTAGGTAGTGATGTTTTCAAGGTGTTAAACGTTAGCAGGATTTTCCGCATTTTAATGATGTTATGAACTGGAATCCATTCAAGTTGGCGAAATAATTCAATGGAATGAGCTCTAGTATCCTGTTCAAGTATTAGCCTGGCTGCTCTTTTTTGTAGTAGTAATAAATCATTGAGTAGCTCATTTCTTGCATTACCCCATATGGTACAACAGTATAACAAGTGAGGATAAATTAAAGAATAGTAGAATTGGATGCGAAAGCTAAGAGGAAGGCTTGGTCGGATTCTTTTAAACAAATAAAGTCTCGAGTTAATCGTATTATAAATTAAATTGACTTGACAATCCCATTTTAAATTACAGTCAAATGTAATACCAAGAAGTTTTGCCGTCTTTACCTCCTCAATAACCATGTTATTATGTTGTACCATAAGGGAAGAAGTAGCTTGAAATTTATGCTTTGAATATATTTTAATAGATTTCGTTTTCTTGGAATTTAGAATCATATTATTATAATTTGCCCATTGAGAAACATGATTTAACTCTAATTCTAGATTATTACTAGTGGTACTTTCATTATACCCATGAGTAAGAAGGGTAGAGTCGTCAGCAAATAGAAATGGACTACATATCCCTAAACTTAGTGGCAAATCATTTATAAATACAAGAAATAAAAGAGGTCCAAGAATGGAACCTTGAGGTACACCGGCAATGATTTGCTTAGGCTCTGATAGAAAACCTTTTATTTGCACCTGTTGGGTGCGTTCACTTAGATATGATCTAAACCAATTCAGGGCTGCTAAGGAAATGCCGTAATTAGCTAATTTCTGTAGAAGAATTGTGTGATCAACTAGATCGAAAGCTTTAGAGAAATCAATTAAGAGCATTCCATTCATTTCACCTTGCTCGATGGTCGTTAAAAGAGATTCAAAAATTGTAATTAACGATGTTTCACAAGAGTGATAAGCCCTAAAACCATGTTGGTGACCAGATAGAATATTGTTTGTTGTAAGATAATACGTATATGAAACAGACACGTGTCGCTCAAGGATTTTTGAAACAATGGCTAAAATAGAAAGAGGCCTATAATTGGCTCTTTCCAATTGGCTATCGCTTTTATATACAGGTATAAGTTTAGCTTTCTTCCACATATCGGGATAGATTTCAGTTTTAATACTTAAATTACATAAACGCAGTAGAACAGGGGCTATGGATGTTTTACAAATTTTTATAAAGTATGCAGCAATACCATCAAGACCAGTTGCTTTGGTTATATCAAGTTTATTAAGATGATTATGAACATTATCAAGAGTCATATGTGGAATTGAAAACTTGGTCTCATCCGCTTTACCCTGTATATCATGATAATTTAGATTTGATTGTGCTGATGATGAGAAAAGATTTACTGCTATCGAAGCATAATATGAATTGAAAAGGTTCGCAATTTCTTTAGGATTTTCTATAGTTTTACCATCAATAACCAAAGCAGTAGGTGATGGCCTGGCATTAGACGGCATAAGATTTTTAAAGATACTCCACAATTGACGTGGATTAGTGATATTATCGGTTAAGAGTTTCTTATAATGTGCATTCTTAGAGTTTTTAATGAGGTGAACTGTCCTATTTCTCCATTTTCTAAATTGAAGCCATTTTTCGTTGTTATTCGTCCGTCTAGCTTCCTTTAGAAATTTATCTCTCAATTGACGTGCATCTCGAATTGAGTTGTTAAACCACCCTGGCAGGCGTTTTACTCGCACTCGTTTACTATGTATTGGAGCATGTTTTTCTAGCACTAACAAAAAGTGCTTATGCCAAAATTCCAACATGTTGTTAGGGTTATCAAACCTATTCCAAACATCAGAGGAAATTGATTCAAGATCCCGACAGAAACTATTAATGTCTATGTTTTTTTTGCTACGATACTTTATAATATTATGGCAGACACGTGGCTTAAGATTTTCCGCATTAACTTTCTAGTTATAAATATAGGTAAGTGGTCACTTAAACCAACACCAGATTTAAGGACTAAATCATCACGTGACATGTAAATATGATCAATAATAGTTCCTGACACAGGTCTAGTAACTGATTCAATGACCTGATTAAGTTGGTATTGGGATGTAATGTTATATAAAGGTTTGTAATCTTTCTTATTAAGGTAATTTGTATTAAAATCTCCAAGCATTATAATTTCTTTATGCTCGTTGTCGACCTCATCAAGCATACAATTTAGTTCATCCCTCCAGGAATTAGTATTACCTGGTTGGTATATGAAACAAACAAGAAAAGACTTGGTTTTAGGAAATTGGAATTCAAGCCAAATATACTCAAGATGTGAGTTTGCATTAGGTACTTTAACATCACTTCTGTACGTAAACTTTAGTTCGATAGGTACGTAAAGCAAAAGGCCACCACCTTTTGCATATGTCCTATCCTTTCTAATGATGGTATAACCATCAATTTGGAGTTCTGAATTAGGCCATACCGAATTTAAGTGAGTTTCAGAAAAACAGAATACAATATTATCTTTTGGTCTATCCAAGGAGGAATTGGCTATCATAAGCTTGATGAGGTCTACTTTATTAGAGATTGCCTGTATATTAATATGAAATAAGGTTAAACCGACTTTCGGTATTATATTGAATGGATTCACGTCATCTCTAACAGAACTGATTTGTAGAGGGCCCTGCAAAAGATCATTATTAGAGGTAGGCCCAATGATAGGGGTGTTAAAAACCCTTTATACAGTTAATTACATTCTTGGCTAAAATAGCTGCACCAGGTCTGTTCAAATGTAATCCAAATCGATCTAGGCCCTTTTCATTAATGTTAGAGTTGTTAATCAGGGTCCAATTTTTCCGCCTGCAAAGATTACTAAGGCGGTCATTTAGATCATTAACTTTGTTTTCAATACCAGGCACATCCTTTCTCTGCGTGACTTGGGAAAGAGTTATTCTGGTCCTGGGGCTGATTTGTGAAATTTGCTCACATACCTTTATTATGTTGTTTTACTACAGATTCTGCTTCATTGAATTTCAGATCATTCGTACCAACATGCATAATAATATGCTCTGGTGACTTTCGGGTTTCTGGTTTTACATAATCAAGCATATCCTTCGATGTCGCCCCGGGAAAAGAACGAGTGATAACTCTCTTCTGTACTGATTTCCGAATTCGGTCAGCCCGTAATCCTTTAATTATAGAATCGCCCAATACAATGATGGTTTCCTTCGTTTTCTGGGAACTATCAGGCATATCACTTTCAGATGTCGTCAAGCTATCCTGACGTTGTTGATGAACATTAGCTCCATTTGGTTGCCCATGGCGTTGACCATCGCGTTGTCCATCTTGTTTCACGCTGAAATCAGCTTGGCTTCCTTTGTTAGATTTATTAGTTGCGTGATGGCGCTGACCATCTTGCTTTGGCATGCCCAAGTCGACCTGATCTCCATCAGAGATTAGGATTGGTTCATCCGCCAAAATATCAAACTTGTTAAGAGATTGGAAAGATGGTAAATTACCCGCATTATTTCCTACATTAATTGGGTTAGAACTGCATCGGAAGTCTCCTCTAGTGGGTTTATCTCTTCCTCTCCTGTTACCTGCAACCTTCCACGTTTGATCGTCGTGGGTTGACTTTGAGGGGACACGTTGAGAATTGTCAGTTTCCGTTTTGAGCAGCTGCAGTACAGTCATTAGGCTTTTTTTTTCGTTTTCACAAGCCAGAAGGCTAGCTTTTAAATCAGAAGATACAAACAATAAGGTGTTAATTCTCTCTTGCAAAGCTTCATTAGCGACTTTCAATTCACGATTCTTTCTTGTCCTTTTGCATCATAGACGATTCGTTATAATCACCGTCTACTTTACCCTTCATTTCATCAATTTCCTTAGTGATGAGATTAAATTTACTTTCAACATAGTCATTAAGTTTATTACAGATCTTGTTAAATCGTCAAGGTTCTGCTTGGTTGAGCAACAATTTTTCGAGGACGAAACAAAGCCACTTGTCATGTTGTTGTTCAAATCATTATTTATATCGCAGTTCATTCCAACATTATTTTCAAGAACTGTATGATCGATCAATCTTTCCTTATCCTTATCTACCCACAGCAGAAGCTGTGACTTTAAATCATCTGCTTTCTCACCTTTTAGTGTTAGCGAACCATTATTGGAATACCAACGAATAGCCACTTCTTCGCCTTCAAACAATCGACTCCTCCACCAGGCGAAGACCACTTCGACTTTAAAGTAGGTCGTTAATTAGTTGTGAAGGGCTTCAAACGTTCCATACCATTTAAGACTGCCCCTCTCAGTTGTAGAAAGCGAATCTGTATAGAACTGATCTCTACTTTCACCAATAGGGTACTATCTAAGTCACACTGTCACCACCCGCCATCTTCAATTCAACATTTCAATTAACCACTGCATTAAAACAAGTAAAAATAACCTCCGAAATCGGTCCCAAATAACCACCGCATTAAAACAAGGCAAAATAACCACCGAAATCGGTCCCAATAACCACCGCATTAAAACAATGTAAAATAACCGCCGAAATCGGTCCCAAATAAGCAATAAAACAAGTAAAATAACCACCGAAATCGGTCCCAAATAATCACCGCAATAAAACAAGGTAAAATAACCACCGAAATCGGTCCCAAATAAAACAAGGTAAAATAACCACCGAAATCGGTCCCAAATAACCACCGCCAAATAACCACCGCGGTCCCAAATAAAACAAGGTAAAATAACCACCGAAATCGGTGCCAAATAACCACCGCGCAATAAAACAAGGTAAAATAACCACCGAAATCGGTCCCAAATAACCACCGCAATAAAACAAGGTAAAATAACCACCGAAATCGGTCCCAAATAACCACCGCAATAAAACAAGGTAAAATAACCACCGAAATCGGTCCCAAATAACCACCGCAATAAAACAAGGTAAAATAACCACCGAAATCGGTCCCAAATAACCACCGCAATAAAACAAGGTAAAATAACCACCGAAATCGGTCCCAAATAACCACCGCAATAAAACAAGGTAAAATAACCACCGAAATCGGTCCCAAATAACCACCGCAATAAAACAAGGTAAAATAACCACCGAAATCGGTCCCAAATAACCACCGCAATAAAACAAGGTAAAATAACCACCGAAATCGGTCCCAAATAACCACCGCAATAAAACAAGGTAAAATAACCACCGAAATCGGTCCCAAATAACCACCGCAATAAAACAAGGTAAAATAACCACCGAAATCGGTCCCAAATAACCACCGCAATAAAACAAGGTAAAATAACCACCGAAATCGGTCCCAAATAACCACCGCATAAAACAAGGTAAAATAACCACCGAAATCGGGCCAAATAACCACCGCAATAAAACAAGGTAAAATAACCACCGAAATCGGTCCCAAATAACCACCGCATAAAACAAGGTAAAATAACCACCGAAATCGGTCCCAAATAACCACCGCAATAAAACAAGGTAAAATAACCACCGAAATCGGTCCCAAATAACCACCGCATAAAACAAGGTAAAATAACCACCGAAATCGGTCCCAAATAACCACCGCAATAAAACAAGGTAAAATAACCACCGAAATCGGTCCCAAATAACCACCGCAATAAAACAAGGTAAAATAACCACCGAAATCGGTCCCAAATAACCACCGCAATAAAACAAGGTAAAATAACCACCGAAATCGGTCCCAAATAACCACCGCAATAAAACAAGGTAAAATAACCACCGAAATCGGTCCCAAATAACCACCGCAATAAAACAAGGTAAAATAACCACCGAAATCGGTCCCAAATAACCACCGCAATAAAACAAGGTAAAATAACCACCGAAATCGGTCCCAAATAACCACCGCAATAAAACAAGGTAAAATAACCACCGAAATCGGTCCCAAATAACCACCGCAATAAAACAAGGTAAAATAACCACCGAAATCGGTCCCAAATAACCACCGCAATAAAACAAGGTAAAATAACCACCGAAATCGGTCCCAAATAACCACCGCAATAAAACAAGGTAAAATAACCACCGAAATCGGTCCCAAATAACCACCGCAATAAAACAAGGTAAAATAACCACCGAAATCGGTCCCAAATAACCACCGCAATAAAACAAGGTAAAATAACCACCGAAATCGGTCCCAAATAACCACCGCAATAAAACAAGGTAAAATAACCACCGAAATCGGTCCCAAATAACCACCGCAATAAAACAAGGTAAAATAACCACCGAAATCGGTCCCAAATAACCACCGCAATAAAACAAGGTAAAATAACCACCGAAATCGGTCCCAAATAACCACCGCAATAAAACAAGGTAAAATAACCACCGAAATCGGTCCCAAATAACCACCGCAATAAAACAAGGTAAAATAACCACCGAAATCGGTGCCAAATAACCACCGCGATAAAACAAGGCAAAATAACAACCGAAATCGGTGCCAAATAACCACGCGATAAAACAAGGTAAAATAAACACCGAAATCGGTGCCAAATAACCACCGCGATAAAACAAGGTAAAATAACCACCGAAATCGGTGCCAAATAACCACCGCGATAAAACAAGGTAAAATAACCACCGAAATCGGTGCCAAATAACCACCGCAATAAAAAAAGGTAAAATAACCACCGAAATCGGTGCCAAATAACCACCGCGATAAAACAAGGTAAAATAACCACCGAAATCGGTGCCAAATGACCACCGCGATAAAACAAGGTAAAATAACCACCGAAATCGGTGCCAAATATCCACCGCGATAAAACAAGGTAAAATAACCACCGAAATCGGTGCCAAATATCCACCGCGATAAAACAAGGTAAAATAACCACCGAAATCGGTGCCAAATAACCACGGCGATAAAACAAGGTAAAATAACCACCGAAATCGGTGCCAAATAACCACCGCGATAAAACAAGGTAAAATAAGCACCGAAATCGGTGCCAAATAACCACCGCGATAAAACAAGGTAAAATAACCACCGAAATCGGTGCCAAATAACCACCGCGATAAAACAAGGTAAAATAACCACCGAAATCGGTGCCAAATAACCACCGCGATAAAACAAGGTAAAATAACCACCGAAATTGGTGGCAAATAACCACCGCAATAAAACAAGGTAAAATAAGTACCGAAATCGGTGCCAAATAACCACCGCGATAAAACAAGGTAAAATAAGCACCGAAATCGGTGCCAAATAACCACCGCGATAAAACAAGGTAAAATAACCACCGAAATCGGTGCCAAATAACCTCCGCGATAAAACAAGGTAAAATAACCACCGAAATCTGTGCCAAATAACCACCGCGATAAAACAAGGTAAAATAACCACCGAAATCGGTGCCAAATAACCACCGCGATAAAACAAGGTAAGATAACCACCGAAATCGGTGCCAAATAACCACCGCGATAAAACAAGGTAAAATAACCACCGAAATCGGTGCCAAATAACCACCGCGATAAAACAAGGTAAAATAACGACCGAAATTGGTGCCAAATACCCACCGCGATAAAACAAGGTAAAATAACCACCGAAATCGGTCCCAAATAACCACCGCAATAAAACAAGGTAAAATAACCACCGAAATTGGTCCCAAATAACCACCGCAATAAAACAAGGTAAAATAACCACCGAAATCAGTCCCAAATAACCACCGCAATAAAACAAGGTAAAATAACCACCGAAATCGGTCCCAAATAACCACCGCAATAAAACAAGGTAAAATAACCACCGAAATCGGTCCCAAATAACCACCGCAATAAAACAAGGTAAAATAACCACCGAAATCGGTCCCAAATAACCACCGCAATAAAACAAGGTAAAATAACCAACGAAATCGGTCCCAAATAACCACTGCATTAAAACAAGGCAAAATAACCTCCGAAATCGGTCCCAAATAACCACCGCATTAAAACAAGGCAAAATAACCACCGAAATCGGTCCCAAATAACCACCGCAATAAAACAAGGTAAAATAACCACCGAAATCGGTCCCAAATAACCACCGCAATAAAACAAGGTAAAATAACCACCGAAATCGGTCCCAAATAACCACCGCAATAAAACAAGGTAAAATAACCACCGAAATCGGTCCCAAATAACCACCGCAATAAAACAAGGTAAAATAACCACCGAAATCAGTCCCAAATAACCACCGCAATAAAACAAGGTAAAATAACCACCGAAATCGGTCCCAAATAACCACCGCAATAAAACAAGGTAAAATAACCACCGAAATCGGTCCCAAATAATCACCGCATTAAAACAAGGCAAAATAACCACCGAAATCGGTCCCAAATAACCACCGCAATAAAACAAGGTAAAATAACCACCGAAATCGGTCCCAAATAACCACCGCAATAGAACAAGGTAAAATAACCACCGAAATCGGTCCCAAATAACCACCGCAATAAAACAAGGTAAAATAACCACCGAAATTGGTCCCAAATAACCACCGCAATAAAACAAGGTAAGATAACCACCGAAATCAGTCCCAAATAACCACCGCAATAAAACAAGGTAAAATAACCACCGAAATCGGTCCGAAATAACCACCGCAATAAAACAAGGTAAAATAACCACCGAAATCGGTCCCAAATAACCACCGCATTAAAACAAGGCAAAATAACCACCGAAATCGGTCCCAAATAACCACCGCAATAAAACAAGGTAAAATAACCACCGAAATCGGTCCCAAATAACCACCGCAATAGAACAAGGTAAAATAACCACCGAAATCGGTCCCAAATAACCACCGCAATAAAACAAGGTAAAATAACCACCGAAATTGGTCCCAAATAACCACCGCAATAAAACAAGGTAAAATAACCACCGAAATCAGTCCCAAATAACCACCGCAATAAAACAAGGTAAAATAACCACCGAAATCGGTCCCAAATAACCACCGCAATAAAACAAGGTAAAATAACCACCGAAATTGGTCCCAAATAACCACCGCAATAAAACAAGGTAAGATAACCACCGAAATCAGTCCCAAATAACCACCGCAATAAAACAAGGTAAAATAACCACCGAAATCGGTCCGAAATAACCACCGCAATAAAACAAGGTAAAATAACCACCGAAATCGGTCCCAAATAACCACCGCAATAAAACAAGGTAAAATAACCACCGAAATCGGTCCAAAATAACCTCCGCAATAAAACAAGGTAAAATAACCACCGAAATCGGTCCCAAATAACCACCGCAATAAAACAAGGTCAAATAACCACCGAAATCGGTCCCAAATAACCACCGCAATAAAACAAGGTCAAATAACCACCGAAATCGGTCCCAAATAACCACCGCAATAAAACAAGGTAAAATAACCACCCAACTTGGTCCCTAATAACCACGGCAAAATAACAAGGACAAAATAACCACCAAACTTGGTCCTAATAACCACGGCAAAATAACAAGGACAAAATAACCACCAAACTGGGTCCCTAATAACCACGGCAAAATAACAAGGACAAAATAACCACCAAACTTGGTCCCTAATACCACTGCAAAATAACAGGGACAAATAACCACCGAACTTGGTCCCTAATAACCACGGCAAAATAACAAGGACAAAATAACCACCAAACTTGGTCCCTAATAACCACTGCAAAATAACAGGGACAAAATAACCACCGAACTTGGTCCCTAATAACCACGGCAAAATAACAAGGACAAAATAACCACCGAACTTGGTCCCTAATAACCACGGCAAAATAACAAGGACAAAATAACCACCAAACTTGGTCCCTAATAAACACGGCAAAATAACAAGGACAAAATAACCACCAAACTTGGTCCCTAATTACCACGGCAAAATAACAAGGAAAAAATAACCACCGAACTTGGTCCCTAATAACCACGGCAAAATAACAAGGAAAAAATAACCACCGAACTTGGTCCCTAATAACCACGGCAAAATAACAAGGAAAAAATAACCACCAAACTTGGTCCCTAATAACCACGGCAAAATAACAAGGACAAAATAACCACCAAACTTGGTCCCTAATAACCACGGCAAAGTAACAAGGACAAAATAACCACCAAACTTGGTCCCTAATAACCACGGCAAAATAACAAGGACAAAATAACCACCGAACTTGGTCCCTAATAAACACGGCAAAATAACAAGGACAAAATAACCACCAGACTTGGTCCCTAATAACCACGGCAAAATAACCACCAAACTTGGTCCCTAATAACCACGGCAAAATAACAAGGACAAAATAACCACCAAACTTGGTCCCTAATAACCACGGCAAAATTACAAGGACAAAATAACCACCAAACTTGGTCCCTAATAACCACGGCAAAATAACAAGGACAAAATAACCACCGAACTTCGTCCCTAATAACCACGGCAAAATAACAAGGACAAAATAACCACCGAACTTGGTCCCTAATAACCACGGCAAAATAACAAGGACAAAATAACCACCAAACTTGGTCCCTAATAACCACGGCAAAATAACAAGGAAAAAATAACCACCCCTGGCAGACTTGGTCCCTAATAACCACGGCAAAATAACAAGGACAAAATAACGATCAAACTTTGTCCCTAATAACCTCGGCAAAATAACCACAAAAATTGGTCCCTATTAACCACGGCAAAATAACCATGACAAAGTAACCACGAAAATTGGTCCCTAATAACCTCGGCAAAATTACCATAACAAAATAACCACCAAAATTGGTCCCTAATGAACGGCAAAATAACCACGACAATTGCTCCCTAATTGATAACCACGGCAAAATAACCACGAAAATTGGTCCCTAATAACCACAGTAAAATAGCTGCGAAAATTGGTCCCTAATAACCACGGCAAAACAACCATGACAAAATAGAGCGTTTTCATCTTACGTCACGGCGGCCATATTGGTGTACCAAAACAATGAAATGGCGGCCATATTGGTGTACGGTATGGGAATTAGCTCTTTCTTATTCAAATATTTCGTATTGTTTCACCACCGATCACGTGAGTGAAAACGCTCTATAAGTTTATATAGGTTATTTTTAGGCCACGAGGGAATAGCCCGAGGTGAATAAACACATATCCCCTCGTTGCCTCAAAATAACGTACTTAATTTTCACATGGGCGAAGTTGACAGGATTCACAATAGAAAAGAAATATTAGGGGAATATTAATTTATTGTTTTGCCGGGGCTATTGAATATATTCCCCGAAAATAACAAAGGAAACCGAGGCATGTGGAAATTAACCCTACAATAACCACGGCAAAATCACCACGGCAAAATAACCACGAAAGTTGGTCCCTAATAACCACAACACAAAAATTGTGCCGGAACAGGTATGGTTTTCGTGCCGGCACAAAAGCTATCCGGTATAGTGTGAATGGCCGGGGCCTAATTTCCCGCCAAATTAATGCTAATTGTTTGTAATACCCATGATAGCATGCATAAATTTATATTAAAATCTAGAACTGAAAACTCGACGTTCAACTTGTTCGACGGTTTATATTTTTATACTCAAACTGAGAAATTCCACACAAAGCTCAAACAAGATGAATGACGAAACGGACGGAAACCCAAACCCTGATGTTTCTGAAAGTTGTGGTAATGTAAAGAAGAAGAAGAAGGTACGGTGACTGAAATGTGCTATTTAATAACTCCTTGTAATCTTGTTAACCGAGAGTGCGGTCATTGTTACTGAGGAAAATATCAGACCAAGGTCTTGACAGTAGGGACCGAGCTCAGTTCGTAGAGCGAGTCGATGTTAATACGACGTTTATTATTTGGCTTTTTACAGTCAAAAGCTTCTGTAGTTCGTGAAGCCTGAGAAAAATTGTTTGTTGAAAACTGTACAAAAATAGTGTAATAAAAGTAGCGTGCTGCGTAGGTAGTGTCGAAACAACAATCGAAATATAGTAAGGTTAGATATACTGCCGAAACAGAGAACGTAGGAGTCTAACGTTTTGAGCGAAGGCCCTTCCTCAGAGAGAAACGTGACGAAGGGCCTTCGCTCGAAACGTTAGACTCCTACGTTCCCTGTTTCGGTAGTATATCTATCCTTACTATACAAAATAGTATACCTTACTACAAAAATAGTATAGTTTAGCTTTAAATGGGATTTAATCATAGTACAGTGGATGTTTGTCCCAAATCAGTACCAACAGATGAATATACATCAAGAATTGACGACTTTTATCGCTAGATTTTAGTCATGCTTCAGTAGCGACTATACAGAGTACAGAAATACAGTAATACACAGTAGACTAGATAAACCTTGTTTGATAAACAAGATTTCAGGTTTGTTCTAGGTAGTATTTTTTTGATTTTTTTTTTAAAGATATTATAAGATCTACTTTGATGTCATTCCAGACGTCAACTCCTTTGTTGGAGAGTGTACGTTTCCTATAATTTGTTCTTTTATATAAGACTTGTGTATTTTCTTTGAATTTCTTGTATTATGATGGTGTATTTTGATATTAGTCATGAAATAATTGTCAAATATTTCTGGCAAATCTCTAACACAGTTGTATCGAAACATGAATAAACTGGTTAGGAACTCATTAATTTTAAATATATTTAATAAATTTAGATTTTTGAAAAGTGGTTTTGTATGATCAAAATATGATTTGAATTCAATTAGACGCACAATTTTCTTTTGTATATTCACTAATTTTTTAATCCTTGTAGGATAAGTATTACCCCATATTAAATTACCATAGATTATATATATATATATATATATATATATATATATATATATATATATATATATATATATATATATATATGAATTTGAAGATTTGTAATCCAGGCATAATGTAGTAGGTAAGTGTTCTCCGGATTATATGTTTAAAGTTTTGAGCTTTCAACTCGGTTCTTCGAGTCTTCTTCAGAAAAGTTTAACGGTTTATTTGAATGTTCGCGCTGTTCCTCACGTAATTGTAATCGACGAGAGCGTCTGATTGGTGCGATGCTAGGAATAGGTGGCGTTTGATTGGTTGTGATGGGACGCGTTGCTAACCAGGTCTGTGTATAGTTGATGGTGGTCGTGGAGTGTCCAGTGTTCGACGGGTGGATTTCTTCGGAAGGAACGGAGGGTGTGTGTGAATCAGGATCGTTATGTGAACGTTTTAACTGAAGGTAGGTTGTAGGTATGTCGATGTATCGGTTTAATGTACGTTTGTCCATGCTGTGCCACGCTTCTTTAAATTCGCGAGCGTGTTTGGTAGTCGCCTGTCCTAGTATTTTCGTTCGTGACCAGTCAAAAGTGTGTCCGTTGTCGTCAGCGTGTTTGGCAGGAAGTGAATTATGGTCATGTCGGTTTATAGCGTTCCGATGTTCTGTTAGTCGTCTCTCAATATTTTTGGATGTTTGTCCAATGTATTGTTGTGCGCAGTTACGGCAAGGAAATATGTAAATAGCGTTGTGTCTATCGCTTGTAATTGTCTTGTCTTTTGTGTTTCGTGAAATTAGATCTAAGTTTGTGGATGTATGGTAAAGTGATCCTAGTCCTTTCAGGAGCAGGTTGGTCAGGTGTGATGTTCGTTGGTGTTCGTTATATCAGTTGTATCAAAACATTATTCAACCGAATTGACACGCACTGTAACACAGAACAATCCAAAACAGACGAACGTAGATACCTTTTCTCCACATTCCGTATGAACAACTACCCTAGGAACTTCATCAACAAAGTCCTAACGCGCAAAGAACGAACACCAACGAACATCACACCTGACCAACCTGCTCCTGAAAGGACTAGGATCACTTTACCATACATCCACACTACGTCAGAAATGACAGCTAGACTTCTCCGACCATTCAACATTGACATAGCACACAAACCAACACATAAACTTAGATCTAATTTCACGAAACACAAAGACAAGACAATTACAAGCGATAGACACAACGCTATTTACATGTTTCATTGCCGTAACTGCGCACAACAATACATTGGATAAACATCCAAAAAGATTGAGACACGACTAACAGAACATCGGAACGCTATAAACCGACATGACCATAATTCACTTCCTGCCAAACACGCTGACGACAACGGACACACTTTTGACTGGTCACGAACGAAAATACTAGGACAGGCGACTACCAAACACGCTCGCGAATTTAAAGAAGCGTGGCACAGCATACATTAAACCGATACATCGACATACCTACAACCTACCTTCAATTAAAACGTTCACATAACGATCCTGATTCACACACACCCTCCGTTCCTTCCGAAGAAATCCACCCGTCGAACACTGGACACTCCACGACCACCATCAACTATACACAGACCTGGTTAGCAACGCGTCCCATCACAACCAATCAAACGCCACCTATTCCTAGCATCGCACCAATCAGACGCTCTCGTCGATTACAATTACGTGAGGAACAGCGCGAACATTCAAATAAACCGTTAAACTTTTCTGAAGAAGACTCGAAGAACCGAGTTGAAAGCTCAAAACTTTAAACATATAATCCGGAGAACACTTACCTACTATATATATATATATATATATATATATATATATATATATATATATATATATATATATATATATATATATATCGAGTAGAGTAGCCAATCGGATTGCAGTTACGGCTTCACCTTCGCTATCTCACATGATTTCGTAGTGACAATCACTATGACCAAATAAAATTAAAAAGTAGCCAGTGAACCAATCATATTTCAGTGATCTAACGGTGTCAATTTCGGTAGTTTAATGTTTTGGTATAGTTTCCTGCACGTTTTCACTCTCCAATATTTCGGCGGAAATCATGACATTTTTTGGGCCATGCAGCGGATCATCGGTTTTGATAACACCTTACATTACCTAGCCCAGAACCCATCAAGAATTCATCGTTTTGAATGTCGTTGCTTTTGTTGATATCGCTTTCAAAATCATAAAACTGATGCAGCTCGCTTCCAGATTGCTCATCGTGTGATCGTCCGACTCACCATTTATTCCTTTATAAGTTATTGAATTAATAATTTCCCCCCAGGTTTTCTTTCATTGAAGCTTTTGCAAACAAATGGCTGCAAATACTAGTAATCTATATATTACATAAAAAAACAGAACTTTAAATCACGTAGAAGACCCTATGCAATTCCGCCAGAATCTCACAAACATCCTACCATCGTGTTATTAGACTGCCTATATATGTACGGGTTGATTATGCGTCGAAAAACATTCAACCGGCACGTGGCGCGGTCTCAGTCAATAACAACACACGATTTCAACGGAAGTAACTTAGTAACTTAGAATGCGCCCCATTGCCAAGTGCCAGCCTCGTATTGAGGACATTTTTCCCTCCACAACGTCCCACCGATCGAGAAGGCAAAAATATCCTACCACCCTAGGTACGAGCTAGGTTGCCCCATTGCGTGTTGTACGCAACTTGCGCTTTAAAGTAAGGTGGGCGAAAATATCTTAAATCTTGGGGGGGGAACAAAGCAATGCTAGTCCAGCGCACGCCTCTTGTCTTTGGCCTACCGTTGCTATAGGGCTAAATGAAACTCAGGATGAAAGTGATCACTATGTAATCCACACGTGGAGCTGCCAGAGTGTGTTTATTAAAATTACAGCAAGAACTCGATATGTCGACTACAAGAATCGATCAAGAACTCAATGACGCCAGGATTATTTATAGGACTTATTTGTTATTTCTTATAATTATGAATGCAAGCCCTTAGGGCAAGGGCGGCAGAGGGGAAGGCAGGCCCATTTTTCGAGGATGGAGAAGAAGGGCCGAAGATGCGTGTATACCAGGAGGCAAAAGATTTTCTAATTTCCAGAGCATGATCTAAGTAAAACTCAAAATTATATATTATTGAAACTAAGATTTTAGAGACTAATTATAAAAGGAAAACTGAATTATCCAGGCTAGATTGTGATGTGCCCCGATGTGCCCCGGCAAGCGTATTCCCTCTCGCCGTCTCCCACACCCGAGGTAACCTACTGAGTTCATTATCACAGAGATTGTCTAAAACCACTTCGGTCGCGATGATAAATCCTTTATCACATTTGTGACCATGGATTAAAGCTTATTCTCCCAACCACACATAAATAAAGTTAATTATTAACTTGTCGGGAGCAACTATTAAAAATAGACAACCGCGGTACATCAAAGAAAACCGAGGTGATCGTGAACTAAATATAGGTTATTTTGAGGCCACGAAGGGATATGTGATTTATTCGCCCGAGGTGAATAAACACATATCCCCAAAGGGTCTCAAAATAACGTACTTATTTTTCACATGCATGGAGAGGTTGACAGGATTTCATAAGATAAGGAGTGGTGCGAGGGATATTAGACGGGAAGATTAGAGGAGAATATTATAGCGAGGAATGGTAGAGGGGGATATTAAAGCCTTAGAGCTAGGGGAATATTAGAGGGGAATATTAATCTATTGTTTTGACAGGGGCTATTGAATATATTCCCGTAAAAGAACAAAGGAAACCGAGGCATGTGAAAAATAAATGTTATTGTTTGCTCTTTTTAGATATGCTATGAAACAAATAAAAACAAGAGAGCTAGAATAGATAGAAGAATGAGGACAAAGATTGGAAAATTGGTAAAATAATATTTTGTTGTATAGCAGAAAAATAATATATAAAATTGTCATACCCGTTCAATTCATAATATAGTACAAAAACTGACCAGCGCAACACAATGCATATAGCTAGACTGAAGACAAATAAGAGTTAATTACCGAGAAGGAGGTAACTAAGCGTAGTTAGTTACCAAGGTCCGAGGTAACTAACTTTAGCTTATAGTCACTGACTTCGAGAGTCTCGATGTTTCCTAAGACGAAGTCGTGATTCTTTACGCGCAATTACGTCTCTCGATTTCTCATGCTTTTTCATAGGCGTAGAGTTTTGCTTTCGTCTAGGGGGGCTGAACAGGGCCTTTCTAAGAATTTTCCCGGGGGGGGGGCGTTTACAAAAAGGAACTCCTCTAGCGCGGTCCGGCGGCATGCCCCCCGGAAGAGTCTTGGAAATGCCATTGGGTGATTTTAAGAACACTGAAGGTCATGAAATGTCATAAAAACTAGTTACTGGGTTGACTTATCACTGTATATGGGTGCTTTTGGCTGACAGGAATGAGGCTGTAAAATTTACTTTAGCCTAACGAGTAAGCTATAATTTGTGAATGGTGATTGATGAGTCAGTTCCTGCAAAATTTCTGGGGGGGGGGGGGCGGGGCAGCTAATGCCCCTCCGAGCCCCCCCCCCCCAATACTCTACGCCTATGTGCTTTTTAACTTTAAACTGGCTACTAATTTTGGCGTATCACGGCTGGAAAGAGGCAGGGAAGAATTATTATGAAGGAAATATGATTAACGGGGAACGCTGAACGCTTATGGATTTAATACAAACATTTTCAATTGATTTCATTGGTCGACTTCATACCTACTATAACTCGATAATTCATTACAGTGTAATGAATTATCGACTTATAGTAGGTATAGTGTCAGTTCTTCTCTTTCAGCCTTCAAAATGTATTTTAAGACAAACGACATAGTCGTCATAGAGTTTTGAAAATTTGACAATTTGTCAGACATTTTGCAGGTCTTGCCTCGCTATGCACCATAAACCTATGTACGCTTCTACATGTAACATCTTGTTTTATACTTTTATAATTTTTAACAGATTGATGATTGGGTTGAAAGCACCCATTGTTCTATCGCATTTATGTTTTACCAAAAGGGAACTGTGCGGACTTATAGTAAGTACCGAATTCCATAAGCACACTTTTGTATAGTTAAAGGTCAAGTAGTTCTTCTGAAAAGGTTATCACCTATAATTAAACTTAGCCAAAGTAAAGAAAAATAGGAATTTCGTGTTTCTAGGACCGGTAAAACCAAAACCGCTGCCAAACGTTTTGCGCATGCGCGACGTCCGAGCTCGTCCTCAGAAAAAGAGCGGGAAAACACCTCTCTCTCCTCCGCAGAGGTTCTTTACCCAAAACCTCCCAATCTCGTACCCAGACCCATACGCGCGCGGGAACCTCCAATCTCCGAAATTTAACCTGTTTGGAGGAGAGAGGGGAAACACTGAAATATTTGGACTGGTCCGAGAGTCCAACACAAAAGTTGAAATTATAAACATACTACCAAAAAGATAAGGTAGGTAATTTGTGCATGGCTTCTTTGTCAATATTGTAACATGTTCTGAATTTACCCCTTCGTAGTTTTAATTTCTTTACACTTTTCTTAAAACCCAAATGAATAGTCGAGTCTTACTTAGTATTCACTGCCTGGTCTGGTTGTTGTCGCCACGGCTAGTTCCCACTTCTCTTGCAATGTTTACTCCAGCGAATTCACGCATGCGCAAACGTTTGGCAGCGTTGTTGGTAAACCCACCAATCACTTTATTGGTTGATACTAGTACTAGTCTTTATTTCGACGCGGTCGTCGTTTACACGAGTTCAGCAAAAGAAGCAAAAAATCAAACTTAGAAGTTCATAAAAGTAGGACTGAGTGACTGCATGGTTTCAATTATTTCTTTGGAAACGTCTATAGTTGCCCTTTAAAAGTAATTGGAGAAAGTTCTGAATTCGAAGGGCGTTGCCAGATGCGTTACCATGCATGGTAGTCATTCCAGCGTATTGAAGATACTAACATTATAGCCATAAACTATATCACTTGTGTAGACGTTTAGTCAATCATGTGAACATTTTAAACGAATATATAATAAATATTTAACAATTATTCGCCGAAGGCGAGGTGAATATCGGTGTATAATAACCGAGACGAAGTCGAGGTTTTATTCACTGATATTCACTGAGCCTGAGGCGAATAATTGTTTTAGTATAAATACACATTTTCGTACTTTTAGGAAGAGCATTTTCTTTAAAATTGTTAATTTCCTTGTCTGTCGCATTGACAACTTTGGCTGGCGGCCATTTTGAATAAACGCTGTAGGTGATTATCGAGAATTAATCTGAAGTAGCTCGACCAATCTAAAAACTAAAAACTAATGGTGATGTAGATGAGTGGAGAATTGCCAAGAAATTTTTGTGGGATGCCAGTTGACATTTTCTGATGCATATTATAACATTCTAACTATTTTATTATTCTGCTCTACCAATAATGGTATTGAGCACTCTTTGTAACATTCTTGTTACACACGTAATAGAGCGTTTTCATCTGACGTCATGGCGGCCATATTGGTGTACCAAAACAATGAAACGGCGGCCATATTGGTGTACGGTACGGGAATTAGCTCTTTCTTATTCAAATATTTCGTCAGCATTGTTTCACCACCCCAATGGGCCACCGATCACGTGAGTGAAAACGCTCTATAGCATGGCATTGAGGTTGATTAGTAATTAAATGTACCCGAAAGCCGAGGGAGGTTTGCCCGAGGGACTTTTACTAAACGTCCCGAGGCTTGAGGGACATTTCTACCGAAATGCCATGCTATCACTTTGTAATATTACGGTTTCCGAGGAAGGAGAGTTAAAACAAGAATGCTTTTGGCGGAGTCAACAATTTCAAAGTGAATAAACTGAGTTGTGATTAATACTATCACTTCATGTATTTGTTAGTTATTATATGCATAAGCGAACTTTGGCGTAAAGATTAGGTATATGATTAGTTACTAATCGTACCTAATGCATAAATATTAGGTATGCAGGTTATTTAGATATTAAATGCCCCTGTGCATGGAACAATGAAAACCGAGGTGGCCGTGATATATATATATATATATATATATATATATATATATATATATTCGTTTACCTCAAAAGTCTGCAACAGGCTGTTTCATCTAAAAAAGAATCTTCAGGCAGATCTGCCTGAAGATTCTTTTTAGATGAAACAGCCTGTTGCAGACTTTTGAGGTAAGCGAAAATCTATATTTGCTCTAACTATATGTTATTGAGCACTCTGCGCATTTCGTAGACCAAAACCCACACGTATATATAAATATATATATATTTATATAAATATATATATACATAAATATATATATACATATATATATACATATATGTATATATATATACATATATATATATATATATATATATATATATATATATATATATATATATATATATCGAAGGCCCTTCGTCAGGAGAAATTAGTAAACAACTCACATGTGGTCACGCGTATTTATAGCAGAGCTACAATGGGAATCACGTGAACACATGTAAGCCAATAAAAACAAAGTAAACAAATAAATTAATATGTAATATGTAATTTTAGCCTGTGTGCAGGTGCTGACCCAATTTGTGGGTCAGGTACCTGCAAATAGGCAAAGAAACAGGTTATAAATTACTATTTAAATCATCAGAAAAAGGTTAAGGAAAAGGTGTGGAATATGGTGGTGGAGTGAGCTAAATGAAAGAGAATCGCTCATTGAGGCCGTGAGGGTGAATGGTACCAAGTTTGTAAATGAGACGCATTTCTTGTTTACGACGAGTATCGTTACAACCTGTAATGGGCTGAATGGCACAGATTTTCATGTTGGAAAAGGAGTGGTTGGCACTGTTGAAGTGCCTGGCAACAGGTTTGTTTGGCACATTGTATTTGACATCACGAAGGTGTTCAACAAACCTGTCACCTAAACGTCTTCCAGTTTCTCCGATGTAAAGCATGGGACATTTACTGCAAGAGATACAGTAAATGAGGTTGGAGGAAGTGCAAGTGAATACATATTACATATTAATTACTCGGGCTACTGTGTAGCCGAGTCTAGGTTTCGCGATTCTTTTTATTTTTATTTTTTTGCGACGCGTTATTAGTCCTCCTCGCGGCCGCTGGCGATATTGACCAATGAACTTTGCGAAACTGAGGCATGTGACCAACTGACCATATGCATGTGACCAGTGCCTTCTTTCTTTTCGACTGAGCTTTCTCGTCTCGGGACTCGGATGTGTTTTGTTTGTTCACAGACATAGTTATTGGGCAGTAATGTCGCTGGCAAGTATCTTGATATTATTATATACACTTACAATCGCACACGCCGTTCATAAAGTGAACTCGCAAGCTAAGTGACACTTTTTAGGTAAACATGAAGCTGTGTAAATAAGGCGAAGAGACTTGACATATTGAACGCTGTGGAAATAATACTTTCTTTCTTTGCTTTCCTGATGTCTGATCACTCGTCTCAGATGTGTTCTGTGTGTTCACAGACATAGTTATTGGTCAGTAATGTCGGTGGCAAGTATCTTGATTAGATATTATATACACTTAGTCGCACACGCCGTCGATAGTTGTGTTGATATTTAATACCTGAAGAGACTCGACATATGAACGCTGTGTACATGTGTGGAAATATGTTAATAAATACGGGCAATCGTGTTTTGTTATTGCAAATTGTGTTTTCTATCGGAGAATTGGATTGCGTTTTGACTTTTGTCTGTGACCAATGTGTTTAATAGACTTTAGACCTTAGCACTGCATACCACTGTGATTTTGCAGTAGCCCGAGTGAACGCCTGACCAGGCGTCTTGTTACATATTAATTTATTTGTTTACTTTGTTTTTATTGGCTTACATGTGTTCACGTGATTCCCATTGTAGCTCTGCTATATAAATACGCGTGACCACATGTGAGTTGTTTACCAATTTCTCCTGACGAAGGGCCTTCGCTCGAAACGTCGAGAAGATTTTTCTCTGTTTTTCAGGCCAACGTGACTTAACCCTGGTAATATTTGGATTTCAACCGTGGCCGACGCTGTCCTAGAAGCTTATATATATATATATATATATATATATATATATATATATATATATATATATATATATATATATATATATATATATATATATATATATATATATATATATATATATATATATACATATTTATATATTTATAAAATAACAGGTATGCTACGCACGCTCTGATTGGACGAGAGCCATTTTCACTCAGAGTACAGAGACACGTTTGACGTCATTTTCATTTTATATTGTACAACGCATGCTCTGTTTGGTTAAATCTCACGTAATCACTGGCGTATTTATTTGATTACGGTTGAAATCACGTCATTCGTGTTTGTATCACAGTACAGAGACACGCAAGCACTTTTCTATTTGTTAAATATATATATATATATATATATATATATATATATATATATATATATATATATATATATATATATATATATATATATATATATATTTTATTTAAAAAAAATGAACGTTGCTACTCCGAGTTTCACGCGTTAAGCGATCATCAGGCAACTGAAAAAAGTTTCACTTTAGTTTCTGTTTATATTGCGTGGCACGCGTGAGATCGCGGCACACGTGACATCACCGCACGCGCGAAGTTCGAGAGAATGTTCCCGGATGTGAATCTCTGTTCCTAGAGTGGCGGGCGTTCCTAGCATAAAATTTATTTTCATGCCGGCATTTTGAAATTAGCTCCGATCGTTTGTTGAGCAAGTTCGCCTTGTTAGCTTTCAGAATAAGCAGTTTTTCTTCTAGGCACAGGTTACAGCGGCTTGCTCCACTTGTGTAAGGGGCGGCGCGTTTTAAAATAGACCAATTTACATTGAACGGTTTCCCTTTTGATTTTAAGTCCCAAACGTACTTCGATAGTTCAGTTTCGTTCTTGTATTTCTCGTCATGGAAAGATTTCTGGTGGTTGTTGAAGCGTTGCTTGAAGTTGTTGGCTGTCATTCCTATATATTGTTTTGTTGTGTCTGTTTCGTCGGTTGTCACATCAGCTTTGTAGATGACTCCTGTAACCATGCAGTTTCCTTTCAAGGGGCAATCGGGTTTTTTTCTGCAGCTGCAGTTTTGCTTCTTGCTGTTGTTGTTGTTGTTGTTGTTGTTGTTGTTGTTGTTGTTGTTGTTGTTGTTGTTGTTGTTGTTGTTGTTGTTGTTGTTGTTGTTGTTGTTGTTGTTGTTGTTGTTGTTGTTGTTGTTGTTGTTGTTGTTGTTGTTGTTGTTGTTGTTACTGTTGTTGTTGTTGTTTCCTTTCGACAGAATGCGGTGGTTGTGTTTGGAAATAGCACTTTTGATGTTTCCCATGCAGCTGTAGCTTACTTTGACTGTGTTCCGGTTGAAGATTTTTTGGAGTTTTGTAGATTTGAAGTGGTGGTCGATTAGGTTGAGGAATTTACGTCCGATGTTGGTCTTGACGTTCTTGGAGAATGGAGGGTTGAACCAGATAATATTTCGTTTTCGCGTTCTTTGAGATGTCGATGGCTGCGTTGTGGTACTGTTTGGCGTGAAGTGAAGATTTGTGTTGAAGCGACTACGTTTGAGTGCGTCTTCGTAGAGAGGGGCTGCTGTATTGAAAGATGGTTCATCGGATGAAAGTGATGAAATTCTTTTGTTGATAGAAATTGGAAGTTGTTTGATAATGGATGGTGGGTGGTTGGAGTGACTGTCGATGTACAGTGGTTCGTCGTTTGGTTTCCTGTAAGGTTGGTGTTTGCCATTTCGTAAGTTGAGGGTGACATCAAGAAAATTGGTGGTTTTTTGGTTAAACTGGGCAGTGATCTTTAGGCCAAATTCTTCAAAAATCTTGGTCAGATCTTTTCTGGATTTATCTGCTAGTCTGCCGGTGGTGTTTTCAAGAAGAACTAACCCTATGTAATCGAGTGAAATGCCCAATATCATTTATATATATATATATATATATATATATATATATATATATATATATATATATATAAATATGTAGAACTTGAGTATTACGACACCCCTTTTAACGACCACCTGCTGTTTACGACCACTTTTTCTGGCACGGACGACTTGTAATAGAAATGTACCTCCGATGTGCGACCACCTGCCTAACGCGACCCACTTTTTAGTGTCCCAAACAAGATATTTACCTGCTGTGAGCGACCATCTCAACATAAAACTGCCGAAATACGTTAAAGAAATACCCGTTTTTTGTAGTAAACAAACGCGAATGCGACCACATGCGAAAACAACACGGCAATTGTGCAACACTTCCGGTTTCATACCGCATTTTAGACTTGTTTTGCTTCTCTTTTGAGCATTATTTGATGAAAATCTGTGTGAATTTTTGTTGTCAGAGTTAAATACTTTTTAGTTGATGTTTGAGAGTTAATACAATGACTGAACAATTCGAAACCATGAGTAATACTTGTTAACTTTATTATATATATATATATATATATATATATATATATATATATATATATATATATATATATATATATATAAATATGTAGAACTTGAGTATTACGACACCCCTTTTAACGACCACCTGCTGTTTACGACCACTTTTTCTGGCATGGACGACTTGTAATAGAAATGTACCTCCGATGTGCGACCACCTGCCTAACGCGACCCACTTTTTAGTGTCCCAAACAAGATATTTACCTGCTGTGAGCGACCATCTCAACATAAAACTGCCGAAATACGTTAAAGAAATACCCGTTTTTTCGTAGTAAACAAACGCGAATGCGACCACATGCGAAAACAACACGGCAATTGTGCAACACTTCCGGTTTCATACCGCATTTTAGACTTGTTTTGCTTCTCTTTTGAGCATTATTTGATGAAAATCTGTGTGAATTTTTGTTGTCAGAGTTAAATACTTTTTAGTTGATGTTTGAGAGTTAATACAATGACTGAACAATTCGAAACCATGAGTAATACTTGTTAACTTTAGACAAGTTGATCTTGACGATCGTTGACGTTATTTTACAACGGTTTTACAACGGCTTTTTAACTTGGAAAGGAAAGTGACAAAACTCAGTGTTCACATCTAAAAAATACTACTGGAAGATCGTAAATAAAGGCAAGAGCTTTTAACAAGACCAAACCAGCGTAAAAATTGAATCAAACGTAATAAAAACACAGCGCAAAAACTGAAGTGAACGATAGTACGACACGATTTTGATATGGAGAACATCGCTTTATAAAGGCCATGATATTTCAGTGTATTAAACGCACAAATGTCAAATTCTTTTTCTCTTAATAACCATATTAACATTAATAAATCAAGACTGCACTTCTTTGAAATGTTCTTGCTTTTCCATTTCCCTTGTAAATCTTTATAAATCGCCATTTTCCTAACCTTGAAACAATGTTTATATAAAGACGCGCTGCGTCGCTGCCAAAATGGCTGCTATGACGTCACATCACTACTTGCCATGTACGACCTCCTGTCATTTACGACCACTTTTACCTGGCAACAGGGGTGGTCGTAAAACTCAAGTTCTACTGTGTATATATATATAAAGTATATATATAAGTGAGTTTTGGTTCACAAAATGTTAGAGAGTGCTCAATATCATATACATGTAGATAGAGCAAAATATAAAGCATGAAGTATAGTTACCTTAAAGTCTTCACTACCAGAGGTTTCACCCTAAACGGGATCATCAGGTCGCCTAATGATCTCATTTAGGGTGAAACCTCTGGTAGCGAAGACTTTAAGGTAACTATACTTCATGCTTTATAAAGTATATATATATATATATATATATAATACTAATAAAAGTAGCGTGCTGCGTAGGCAGTGTAGAAACAACAATCAAAACATAGCAAGGTTAGATATGTACTGCCGAAAGGAGAACGTAGGAGTCTAACGTTTCGAGCGAAGGCCCTTCGTCAGGGAGAAACGTGAGAATGGCCTTCGCTCGAAATGTTGGACTCCTACGTTCTCTGTTTCGGCAGTATATCTAACCTTGCTATATTTCGATATATACTATATATATATATATATATATATATATATATATATATATATATATATATATATATATATATATTCGCTTACCTCAAAAGTCTGCAACAGGCTGTTTCATCTAAAAAAGAATCTTCAGATCTGCCTGAAGATTCTTTTTTAGATGAAACAGCCTGTTGCAGACTTTTGAGGTAAGCGAAAATCTATATTTGCTCGAACTACATGTTATCGAGCACTCTTTGCGTTTCGTAGACCAAAACCCACACGTATATATATATATATATATATATATATATATATATATATATATATATATATATATATATATATATATATATATACTGTTTAAAAAACGAGCAGGAGTGTTTTATCAGATATAAAGACATGAGGCAAAGCCGAGTGTTTTTATATCTGATAAAACACAAACTGCGAGTTTATTGAACAGCTTCAAAAACGAACCACTTGCTAAGTTCATTGGCATAGTAAGTTTGAAAAATAACCTTGTCTAAGCCGAGAAAATCAAAGCTAAAGTTTATGTAAATCAGGAGGTATCTTTTTGAATTTTCCTCATGAATTATGGCATTAATAATTCATGAGGAAAATTCAAAAAATACCTCCTGATTTACATAAACTTTAGCTTTGATTTTCTCGGCTTAGACAAGGTTATTTTTCAAACTTACTACGCCAATGAACTTAGCAAGTGGTGATAGATAATTTACGTCTTATATTTACAGATAATATATAGACATGGTTTTATTCTTAGCTTGTTATCCACTTTTTGTGCACTATCTAGGTTCAGAAAATGCTACGGAATTTGTTGAAAACAGAAAGATAGAAAGCAAATTTAGAAGTATAGTCACATCACATCCCGTAGTTCGAAAATGTCATCAAGGTGTGTATATAGGGTTTATAGCGCATTAGCCTTTAATATATGTATTAGTTAAGTTTTCACTGATTACACAAATAAACTAAATGCTATATGTAATGAGTGTTGCATTACATCACTGTTGTGTTAATTAATATAACTAACGTCTGATATAAAGGAGGTGTAGTTTTTCATAATAAACAGTTCGAGTCTGGTCTTTGTGAGTGTGACTCATAACATGGTGTCAGGCGTGGGAGTTAACAATGAGTAAATTTAACCCACCAAAAGAGCTAAGCTTTGAAGGTAACCTACATGTAAGCGAAAACTGGGAAAGATGGAAGAAAGAATTCAAGTTCTATTTAACAGCGACAGAGTCAAATGAGAAAGGTGAGGACGTAAAGATGTCTAAACTTCTAACAACAATCGGCAAGAAAGCTCGAGACATTTACTATACGTTCACGTTTGCAGAGGAAGGGGACGACATGAAACTAACACCGGTGATGGCCAAATTTGACGAGTATTTTACCCCCAAGAAGAACCTTATATTCGATTCAAATTTTTTTACATACAATCAGACAAGCGGACAAACGATTGATGAATATGTCACAGAGCTTAAGTCAAGAAGTCGTCATTGTGAATTTGGCACTTTGAGAGACAGTCTGGTGTATTTTTCATGCACCGTATAAAATACCTATTATAGTCATCCTCTAGTCAACCCAAATTGAAATTGTTCCTGTTGAGTTATACGGCGTATTTTCGTTGTATTTAATATGTATGCCGTAGACTCCTATCCACATGATAACAGTATCTAACGAGGAAAACGCACTTTCTTTTCAAATGATGATGGTTTTCTAATAAACAAACATTTACAATTGACTCAAACTTACACTTACTACATTCACAATTACATAAATCACACTTTTAACATTCAAAGTTCCACTTACCAGACTGTTCGAAACTAAATTAATATCAATATCCCTTTCAAAACAACAAAAATGGAGGCCTTATCTCTCACGAGCACTGACCTCTCTGACAGGACGCCATCTTGTTAGGTCCACTGATCTATCAGTGGTTAGGTCTAAAATTAACCAATCAGCAAACCAGAAAATCAAAGATGGCGCCGTTCAATTGAAAAACGAGTCGATAAATACAGACTTGCTCCGGGCTGTGATTGGTTGCTCTGAAACAATGAATTCTTTGCGCGCCCACGGTATGATGGGTCTGGCCGCTGTCTGTGGTCTCACTTGATATCTTTGAACTCGTGCACTAGCCACTATTAATAGTTAAACCTTTCTGAGTTTTCTGAGGAATTAAAATGTTCCATCCAAGTCATGGTTAAAAGCATACGGTGAGAGTTTAGCTGTAAATATTCTACAACTAATTAGAATAATATTGGCGAATGTTCTCCCTTGCAAAGAGCGACAGAGAGTGAGAGTTGTTTAAACCTATAGAATTTTGTAGTTTTGTTCATTTCTTTCGGTGTACAACTAACAAGACTTTTTAAGAATTTATAGTCAAATAAACGTAAAATATATTGTGAGATTAACTATCTGGATTTTTCTGTTGCTCAAGTTTTAACATTTTGTTCAAATCACGGTAAATTTGCAAATGTTCACCATGTCACATGTGGCATATCTATCTTTGGTGGTCTGGAGAGGGAAGAAACATGACTATTCAAAGATTTATTTCAGGGAGAACAATTGTATTTAGTTTCAGCAAGTTTCTTTCTCTAGTTTTAGCAACCAATCATATTAGAATCAAGGTACAACTGTGCTACTGTCATTAATAAAGAATATAATATCAAATGATGAGATCTTTAAATCTACAGTGTTCAAATACTATTATACAGTATGCTATTTATTATACAATTGTTATCATATACTACACTATTCAATATATATATAGAGCATATTATACGGTGGTGTGAAGATATGAATTTTATCTTCGAGTGGTGAAAACAATATTTTACGAGTGACCGTAGCAAATGAGTAAAATATTGTTTTCACCACGAGAAGATAAAACTCATATCTTCAAGCCAGCATGTAATTTTCTTTTTATTATATATTCAATGCAAAAACCAGTAAGTGATGTCATCGAAATCTTCACTAGTGAGGATATGGAAAATATGTCGCTGAATATTTTCTAGTAATAAACACTTAAATTTACATGTATACATTAAAAACTAGTGGAAATTAAATACTTTAGTTAAATTTGTTTACTAATACAGTTTATACAATCCATTTATAATATGCAATTATGCATTATAATTATATTAGTTATTTCTTATTGATTTGTTTGTTTCACACTGCCTACAAGTCCAATTTTCTGGTTCTTCTAAAATCTTGGCACAATCCCTGTTAATGATATTTTGAAAGAAGAGTTTTGAGTTATACACATAATCATTGTGATAAGTTGTAAGTCTAGAATAAATAATTAACCAAAAGAACTGAAAGACTGTTCTTACTATCCAACCCAACAACTGCAACTTTCACATTCAATCATGTTGATATACTTTGAATTAGAGCAGACACTGCATCTCCATTCTTCCTCAAGAATTGCAACTGTAAGATTAAAAGCATGTACGGTAACATGATAGTTAATAGAGGTCCCATCTATTATAAAACAATCTATTATAAATAGGGGTTTGACTGCATGTAATGAAAAAATATATATCATTTATATCATCATTAAGTAATATTATTATTATTATGTATTATTATTATTATTATTATTATTATTATTATTATTATTATTATTATTATTATTATTATAATAGGGGTGGGCATACTGTAAATCTATCAAATTTTTCAGGGGTGTATCCTTGAGAGTTTTATTTTAATTATATTAAATTTATAATCATTGGGGATTTACTTGTTCATGGGTTCGGAAAAAAGTTATGGAATCCTTTAGGGTATATATATATACTTTTCAAATCCATTCGGTATGCCTCTGCTAGTCTGTCCAAATGCAATTCAGTAAGTTTACTAGTTACAGCTAGTAATTTTATAGTAAATCGTTGTAGTAAGAAAGAGTAGTAATCTACTGGAATAGCGCAAGTTATTGGGTATAATATTTATATACCACGTGCACGCGCTTTCTGAGTTTTCAGTTGCATCTGACGCGCGATGTTTATGTAATAAAAAAAATATCAAATACAGACTCATGGTAAGTTAACCATAATATGAATAAGAATCTTACCGTTTTGATGTTGTCCATTCTTGTAACAATCAAAATAATCCCAAAAATTGCAGTGATTCGAACGAAGAAGGAGAAATGTATACGTAATAAGATCGAGCGTCGAGCGAGATCGTTTGTTTACAAGTGCGAGCCCATCATACCGTGGGTGCGTAAAGATTTCATTGTTTCGGAGCAACCAATCAGAGCCCGGAGCAAGTCTGTATTTATCGACTCATAATTGAAAACACTTCATGTAATACTAGAAATACATAAATGCAACAACCCCTCGCCTACTTTTATATGCTTTTTGAAATACACCCCACCCACCCCACCTTCCAATTAAAATAAGCAAAAGCAAATGAATTAATCCTCAGGATAATTACAGAATTTATGATTAAGATGACTAAAATGAAAGTTGAACATATCAAAGGAAAACTTACAGATTTCGTATTAAAATCTGGTTGTAGAAATATATTGTTTTTAGCCATACAGGAGTTTTCCAAAGGAATTACTTTTATGTTTTGCAAAGGCAGGATTAAAAGTTAACAGCTCAAAAACGTAGGAGATGGACAAAGCCTATGAGTATGAGTAAAACATCACGTCCACAGTAGCAAAGGGAAAGCACGAAAACGTGAAGCTGTATACTGCTTACCTGTAATAGGTTAACTAAACTTGAAAACAACATATTAAAGGACAAGGTATAAAACTTTATATGATAGTTGCTAGATTAAGTTTACAGTAACTGACGAGTGTCTAAAAGGGTTCTATTTAAAAGTTTTGCCGTTCTTGGCGTTAACAGAATATATTAATGAATAAATGCTGATTACCGACAACAACAGTACCTGTGACCACAAACACTACAGTTCAGATCGAGTTTTTGCCGTTTACCATACGTTTGGTTTCTTCAGGTTTTCTGGTTTCTCTTCAAGATATATTAAACTGGCTGTTTGTATCCTTCTTTTATTCGTTGTTCTGCTTCTTTAGGTTTAAAACGAAACCATTCGAAACAATTTTGTTTCGCAAAATATGGAAATAACTATAAGTTTGCTTCAAAGCTAGTCACCAGTGCCCAACTATTCTTACCGCGTGACACCGTACCAAACATATAAACTATTTCCAGATTTTGTCTCCCTTGCTTTTTCTACACGCGTGTAAAGTGGACTCCACGCATGTCGAGATTAGCACCCTCACCCGGGCTCCGGGCCTTCGGCCCTACGCCCGGGCTCGGGGACAAAAGTATCGTGGACCCGAAGTCCAGTTATACTATAACTGAATGTTGGGAGGACTGGAAGGTTCCGCAAACGTCAAGACGATATCCTTATATGGGGCAGTGACAAAGAACAACACGACGCAAGACTAAACGCAGTCCTTGACAGAAACATCAAGCGGGACTGAAACTCAAGGAAAAGAAATGCTTATTTGGCTCAACTGAAGTAATTTTTCTCGGACACGTATTCTCAGACCAGGGAGTTAAACCTGATCCTACGAAGATCGAAGCCATACGAGACATGCCTCTACCAACAAAGAAACAAGGTTTGCAACGTCTTCTCGGAATGGTGACGTGTCTGGGAAAATTCATTCCAAATCTGTCCGAAATGACAGCTCCTCTGCGCCAACTGCTGGAGACACATGTAGAATGGTACTGGTCTACCTATCACAACACCATTCTTGACCAAGTAAAGAAATTACTCACTGAAAGTCCGACGTTGAAATACTACTACCCCAAGTTACAAACAAAGACATCCGCAGACATCTGTATTTTATGACGTTTTTGGACCTTTAGAATTCTGTAAATCCATCTGGTCATGTCAAGTCTTCCAATATCACAGAGCCAATTAAACAGGTTCCGACAAGAGACCACGAAAGACCAAACTCTACAAAGTCTGAACCAGCACCCTACTCCGTCTACCAAAGCAAACTGGTCAACAAAAGGAAAAATAGTATAGGGAATCACCACACACCACGCTCGTATATGACGTATGTCGTCCGGACGCAAGGAGGCCAAACACTAAGACGCAACCGACGTGCAATAATGCCAACAAAAGAACATTTTACCGAACAAAAAACACCAATAGATGAAATACCAAAATGCGACGACGTACAAAACACACAAGAAAACCCAAGCAATTATGTAGAAGACACAGACACAGATACGCCTGTCAACACTAACGCATACACCATCCGATACTATTATTAAATACATTGTTAGACAGTTAAATCGACCGAACTGCAATGACTTGCTAATCGAACAGCAACTATTATGAACTAATCAAACTGAGGAAGGAAGTTGTAATGAGTATACGTCACTGTTATGTTAATTAATAACTAACGTCTGATACCATAATCAATCGAGATATATTGTCTGGAAACTCGGCTAACTTCAAAGCGCCTACAATGACCGCGCACATACTTTGTTTTAGGTTTATTAATATTTAAATAGCACGGTTGAGTGATTAAACTGAAACGTTGCTATTGGACAATTCGTTCATTATACTAAAATACAATGTGTTCAGTGACCCTGCACCCTGCACAAAAATGCATAAAGGCGAACAAAAAGATAGACCAAAGACTTTAGCTGAGTTTCCAGACCATATCTCGATTGACTATGCTGATACTAAAGGAGGTGTACTTTTTCATAATAAATAGTTCAAGTCTGGCTTAAACATGTTTAATTCGACTTTCAAAATATACAATTCGGCAAATAACGCGCTAACTTAAGGCCATGTCACACGAGGTAATTTTCCTTTAACTTGCAACGCAATGGCGTTGTATTGCAAGTTGCAAGAAATATTTCCTCGTGACACCCCATGTTTGCAACTAGTCTCGCAACGAAAAATTGCGTTGTGAGTCGCAGAGAAAGTAGAAGCAGCTTCTACTTTTCGCAACGCTACGAGACAAGTTGCAGCGTGTGACACCCTCACTGCAACCACAGGGAGCCCATCTTGGCGGCACGTGGGTACCTGTGGCGGACTCGAAAGACGCGCGGGGGACTGTGGCAGGGGATTTAAAAAAATACGGAAAACGGTTACCGGAAGCGAGGAAAAAACGGGGGGAAAGGGGGGGAGGGAGAGGAAAAAATATAAGGGATGAAACACCAAACGTTCAACGTGGAATGTGTTCCGCAAGTAGCCAGGACATCTCGTATCGTCGGGAGCCACCGTTGGAATACTGAAACCTACTGAAACCCAGAGTCAGATGAATGTGCAATAAATCAATAATCCTGAGACTTCCCGCTTTATCCGAAAAGCTTATCGTAGGATTTCGTAGCTATCCGAAGTGTCAACGATGATGTAGTGTCCTAGCTACTTGCGGAACACATCTCCCGAAAATACGATATGTAATTTAGCTGCAAAATCACGGCTAAAAGGTGAGATTTTGCCTCATTTTGATTATATTTTGATAAATGAATCATTATCACAACTACTTCGCTCAATTGTCTTACAATTTTAATACCTATAGCCGCTTAAAACGATGTTCAAAACAAGGAAGAATTCGTGTTTCATCCCTTTACTATTTTCCTAAACACACCACGATCGCGTGTGCCACAGGGTACCCACGCTCTGCCAAGATGGGCTCCCTGTGCTGCAACTTGCAATATTTTTTTTCGGCAAAAATTGAATTGTGTTGCAAGTTTCAAGGAAAATTGCCTCGTGTGACATGGCCTTTAGTATATAGTGTCACGAGTCACACTCACAAAGACCATGGTCCTTTTTGTATGGTATAAATACTGATATATCATCAGGTTACCCGCGGTCTTTCAAGATAATTATTTTATTGAAATTTTTATTTTGTTTAATATAGTGGTAGATTATTCACAGATTTGTGTAAAAGATCTGCGAAAAATGGTGTCCGCATTGGTATTAAAAGATGGTCTGTTCTTTTTCTTCTTGCTAAGTTAAATTTTTTTAGTCCTAGAAGCACTTTACAAGTATTAATTAATTTTATTTTTTGGGGGGGTTTAGGAAGAAGACGCCCATTTTGGGGTCATGACCTACAACGACCTAAGTGGTGGCCAAATGAAGTGTGCGAATTTAGAGATATAAATAATGGGCCGGATAAACCAAAGAGGCATGCTCTAATTAAAATTATCCAAGCATTCAATGACGCGATGTCAGTCAAGCCAACTAGTAAACTGAATGATAATGAAGATGATGATGATGAAGATAAGGATGATAAAAATCATGATGAAGATGATGATGATGATGATATAAATGATGAAGATGCTGCTGATAATAAAAATGCCGATGATAAGAACAATGAGGAGCCAATGGAATTCGAAGGTGAAGCCTTTCTCAACCAACTACGTGTGGCTGCGAATGTGAGTATAAATTAGGTGTGGACCATGCAATAGAAATTAAATCCGTGGGTGAACATTTTTCCAGGGAAAGTTCCGCGCAGGTTTATTTTAGGCACCCAAGTTCTGCAGGATATTTTTTAAGGGGGTTGTATAAAGACACCAAATCAAAAGTTAAGCCTGGTTGGGTGGAGCTACTGCATCAACACCGCAGTGGCTCTAATTAGTTCTGGCTATTATGTTATTAGTATAGCTGAAATACTTATTGATCAAGAGTGAAGTCTGTACTAGTGAGATATCGGACTGATGTTTTTAGTACGTTGTGCAAAAATTAAAAACAGAGTCGTCCAATATCTCACTATAGTACACACCGAACAAGCAAAGTCAATAAGTAATTTATTATATGGCTATAATTAAAATGTTGTGAATGTTCTGTGAAAACTCGACACTGAATATTATTAGATTCGTATTTGCCAATATCTTCCTTGCGAACTATAAACCAAAATGACAAATGTTTTCCCATTTTTAGGGGACGATTACATGGACCAGGCTAGCCCGGTTAACCAGGATAAGTTTATGAAACGATTATGTGGAGCGGGCTAGCCTAGCCCCCCTCAGAACGTCCCCCGGGCATCTGGTACTAGGGCTAGATGCCTCCCCAGGCATCTGGTGCTAGGACCAGATGCCCCCCCTTCAGGATCAGATGCCCCCCTTGTGAAATCCTATAAAATATTCTTAAAACCAAGTTCGAAATGTATGAAACTTGTTTCGAAACTATATATAATCGTCGCGGTCGGCAATGATTAATGGTTGCTTGCTGAAATAGTGCCTTTTTCAGAGTTTGCCAGACCCGAAAACCGAGGTCTATTTCCACGCTTTGAAACATTAGCTCAACGATGTTACAATCAATAAAAAACGAAACTTGAACATCTATTTAATAAATTGGAAATTCGGCATGACCTGATGACCGTGACCAAATTGAAATTCTAATGCACTTCCGCGGGCTGGCTTTCGGACTTTCTCTTTCATTACTCGGACACCATAACTATCGAATAATTAACAAACAATTGGTCACCGAAGTCGAGGTGACTATCGGTGAATATTTACCGAGCCGCGAAGCGGCGAGGTAAATACACCAATAGTCACCGAGACTGAGGTGACTAATTGTTTTAGTATAATTTCAGAGGTTGATAAAAAACCAATAACGTTGAAAAAAAAACTTTTAAACAACTGCTTTCATTTTAACAGTGGTGATTCTGGTTATTCACAGACGATGTTAGCAGACGATGTTGCTTTGGAATTGAACTTGTACATACATTCAAATATATGCTAAAAAGACTTTTATTCTTGTGTTTTGGATCCTGTGTTACGGCTTTTTTGCACTTAATTCATGTTCAATATGTTCTTCACTCATGACGATCAGTTTTCGAAAACATCACTACGACCAAAACCTAGCCAAAACATACAAAAAATACGAAGAATTATAAAAGATATACTTCCTTACCTTTATAAAGTTTTGTTTTTACGATATTTGATATGTACAACATCTCAGTGATAAATATTTTCAGTATTATGCTCTTTTGTTTGTCTCAAAAAGTACAGACCCCATTTTGAAAAAAAAATCAACAGTTCAATGAATCGACAAATTCTAAAACCTCATACTTCAAAATGACAACTCCGAGGGGGAGTAAAAAAAACGAGTAAAGTCAGTACAGTGTTGAATAAGTACCAGTCTCTTTTCCAAAACTACTTTTGAAGAACAATTTCTTGTGATTGAATAGTCACCGCGCTGGGCGGTGACTATTACCTCAGATTCACCGCTGAGCAGACCAATCAGAAAGCTGGAAAGCCTCTTTTCCACTATGAAATTTTATTGTTATATACCAAAGACTTTCGTTTGCCAATAATGAAATCCTATTGGTCAAAGCATGGTCACGTGTTGTTCAACAAACTCAATGTTTCTTTCTGCCGAGGGAAACATTGCACTGTTTCCCTCTGACGTCAACAATGAAGAGGGAAACAGTGCAATGTTTCCCTCTGACGTCGCTTTAATCATGCGTTGTTCACGTGAATACACGATTATTGCATCAGATCAAGAACTTTGGATTCTTCGGGCATTTTGAAAACAAGAGCTTGTTTCGAGCTTGTTTGGTACGAAATGGTCCATTTTCTGAAAGAAAGAATTTCTATACATATCTTCAGAGGTCTGAAAAACACTTGGAGAACTTTAAAGCTGTTCTTAGTGTTGAGTCTGGTGTATTTGTTTAGTTGAATGACTTGAATTGAAATTACGAAGACAAAGTCAAAGTGTTTTGGTAAGTCTTTTCGCCGTTTGCAAGTTTTAAGGCAGTTTTGTATTTTGTATTTTAAAAGTCTTTGGTATATAACAAAACACTTGTTGACTTTTGCCTCGAGAAACATCGAGTTTTACGGTCCCTCAGGCTTCAAGCCTTCGGGTCCGTAAAACTCGATGTTTCCCTCGGCGCCAGTCAACAAGTGTATAGTATAATTTCATAGTGGAAAAGAGGCTTTCCAGCTTTCTGATTGGTCCGCTCAGCGGTGAATCTGAGGTAATAGTCACCGCCTAGCGCGGTGACTATTGCATCACAAGAAATTGTTCTTCAAAAGTAGTTTTGGAAAAGAGACTGGTACTTATTCAACACTGCACTGACTTTACTCGTTTCAGTCTCCCCCTCGGAGTTGTCATTTTGAAGTATGAGATTTTAGAATTTGTCGATTCATTGAAGTGTTGATTTTTTTTTCAAAATGGGGTCTGTAGTTTTTGAGACAAACAAAAGAGCATAATACTGAAAACATTTATTACTGAGATGTTATACATATGAAATATCGTAAAAACAAAACTTTATAAAGGTAAGGAAGTATATTTTCTATATTTCTTCGTATTTTTTGTATGTTTTGGATAGGTTTTGGTCGTAGCGATGTTTTCGAAAAATTCGTCATGAGTGAAGAACATATTGAACTTGAATTAAGTGCAAAAAAGCCGTAACACAGGATCCAAAACACCAGAATAAAAGCCTTTTTAGCATATATTTGAATGTATGTACAAGTTCAATTCCAAAGTAGGATGTTGTTTACTCTTTTTTTTGAAATTATTTACTGACAAAGACTGGCTTGCTAACATCGTCTGTGAATAAAAGTTAATAAACAGAATCACCACTGTTAAATGAAAGCAGTTGTACTGTTTAAAAGTTTTTGTTTCAACGTTATTGGTTTTTTATCAACCTCTGAAATTATACTAAAACAATTAGTCACCTCAGTCTCGGTGACTATCGGTGTATTTACCTCGCCGCTTTGCGGCTCGGTAAATATTCACCGATAGTCACCTCGACTTCGGTGACTAATTGTTAAATACTAACGTGGAATAGTCTGATAGGAATAGTCTATTCCACGTTAGTATTCGATACTTATGGTGTCAAAATAATGAAAGAGAAAGCCCGAAAGAGAAAACACGCGGAAGTGCATTAGAATTTCAATTTTGTCTGTGGTCATGGTCATGGTCATGCCGAATTTCCAAGATGTTCCCATAGATGTTCAAGTTTCGTTTTTTATTGATTGTAACATCGTTGAGCTGATGTTTCAAAGCGTTGAAATAGGCGACCTCGGGTCTGGCAAACTCTGGAAAAGGTACTTTTCTCCGAAGCACTGTTTCAAAACTAGAAAAACAACCATTAATCATTGAACGCTGATTGGCTAATGTGCGAGTCCGTACTTTACCGTACGGACTCGGTGTACGGACCCGCACAAAAACAACAAACTACAGCGAAACAATTTGTGAGCAAAATTAAACGAAATAGCGAAAAATGGACGGCCAATTCTATTATCCGGAGGAACTAACCGACGAAGATGATATTAAATGCTACGGAGACAGAGTACATTAGAGAAAAAAAGCAACAGCCATTTTAAAACGCCGGGCAAACCTCGCAACCTCGCAAGACGTACTGTAGACGATAATGTTTTCTCTAAATTATTTCTCGTTGTTGTGGAGACATATAATAAATTCCTTATTAACCTCACAAGCTCGGTCCGTACGGGAAAATATTTTGCTTTCGATCTTTTGAGTACAGACCTCGCCCTTCGGGCTCGGTCTGTACTCAAAAGATCTCAAGCAAAATATTTTCCCGTACGGACCTCGCGCTCGGTTAATAAGTACTTAGTATATATATAAAACTGAAGTAAAACTAACGTAGCTTTGCCCTTATTTACTTCATAATTGCGAATTTTGGCCGAATTTCGGCCTGAAATCATCCAGGTGTAACAGGACCAGATGCCCCTCCCCCTTCAGAATGCCCCCCAGGGCATCTGGTGCTAGGACCAGATCCCTCCCCGGGCATCTGGGGCTAGGACCAGTTGCCCCCCTTCAGGACCAGATGCCCCCCTTGTGAAATCCTTTAAAATACTTCTTAAACCAAGTTCGAAATGTATGAAACTTGTTTCGAAACTAACAATAAAACTCTTAGTGTAACAAAAGTAGCGTGCTCCCGGCAAACCGGGCTAGCCCGTTTCCCATGTAATCGAAATGTTAAAACAACATGCGTTTTATATATAAAGCGGGCTAGCCCGGTTAACTGGGCCAGCCCGGTCCATGTAATCGCCTGAACTGCTTTTCTTTGACATATTGCTCAAGGTCGTACGCCAAATAGTTGAATAAAAAACCCGTCTGAAATTCTAATACTTGTAAGAAGTAGATGTTGTATTATTACGATTTGGCAATTTAAAAACTTTCAGAAAACGTGGAAACGGGAACTATACATCAAATGAATGCTTATACAATTTCTAACAACATGCAAGCCTGCACGATATATATTTTAACAATAAGTAGTTAGGAAATTATAATCCATCTTGTTGCATATACTGATATGACTTGCTATGACTTGACATGACTGCCATTTTG
>OZ035999.1:5138126-5155626 GCA_964035015.1 Corallium rubrum | reverse complement strand
AACTGGGCACTAGCGACATACGAGAACGAGAGCGAGTGCAATCTCGTTCCCAGAGCCTTCTCACGCGGAGCGAGTGAGGGTCTCGTTCTCGTACTCGCGTTCTCATACTCGTTCTCGTACTCGTTCTCATACTCGTTCTCGTTACTCGTTCTCGTTACTCGTTACTCGTACTCGTACTCGTTCTCGTACTCGTTCTCGTACTCGTTCTCATACTCGTTCTCATACTCGTTCTCGTTCTCGTACTCGTTCTCGTTCTCGTACTCGTACTCGTTCTCGTTCTCGTACTCGTTCTCGTTCTCGTTCTCGTTCTCGTTCTCGTACTCGTTCTCATACTCGTTCTCGTACTCGTTCTCGTTTTCGTACTCGTCTTCGTTTTCGTTTTCGTTTTCGTCTTCGTTCTCGTTTTCGTTCTCGTCCTCCTTCTCGTAATTATTTTCGTACTTATTTTCGTACTTATTTTCGTAATTATTCTCGTAATTATTTTCGTACTTACTTCGTACTTATTCTCGTACTTATTTTCGTACTTATTTTCGTACTTATTCTCGTAATTATTCTCGTAATTATTTTCGTACTCATTTTCGTACTTATTCTCGTAATTATTCTCGTAACTATTCTCGTAACTATTCTCGTAATTATTTTCGTACTTATTTTCGTACTTATTCTCGTACTTATTTTCGTACTTATTCTCGTACTTATTCTCGTAATTATTCTCGTAATTATTCTCGTAATTATTCTCGTAATTATTCTCGTACTTATTCTCGTACTTATTTTCGTAATTATTTTCGGACTTATTTTCGACTTATTCTCGTACTTATTTTCGTACTTATTCTCGTAATTATTTTCGTACTCATTTTCGTACTTATTCTCGTAATTATTCTCGTAACTATTCTCGTAATTATTTTCGTACTTATTTTTGTACTTAATTTCGTACTTATTCTCGTAATTAATCTCGTAATTATTTTAGTACTTATTTTCGTAATTATTTGCGTACTTATTCTCGTACTTATTTTCGTAGTTATTCTCGTACTTATTTTCGTACTTATTTTCGTACTTATTCTCATATCTAACTTTGCTGGTAATTAGCGTTGTCACCAGTTCACAACAAGTGACCTTAGATTTCAAGAATCTTTCTCAAAATCCTCGCTGTCCTTAGTAAAACTGACTTCTGGATGACTTCAACTTTCGTGCTCATGGCCGATCTACTTCATATAATTTTCGAGCCTTATTATTATTTTATTATATATATTTTATTAGTGTTATTATAGTGTTGTTATTATTATTATTATTATTATTATTATTATTATTATTATTATTATTATTATTATTATTATTATTATTATTATTATTATTATTATTATTATTATTAGTGTATTCTATATTTTCTTAAAACCCAACAAGTATTATATTCGTTATATTTATACAGGAATGTTTCAGATTTTCTGGCTGGCGGATAGTTTGGGTTTAGCAATCCAGCAACATTGCACCATCACTGGATGCGAGATTCTCAACCATAGAATTGTACCACTGCAGTCTGTAGCTGGGGACGATGTTTTGCAACAGCCACCAATTGTGCATATTATGTGGTCAAGTTTAGATGATGGCGAACGTTCAATGCCTAATCATATAGTCCCTTTATTGAAGACCGCGCAAAATGGTTAGAAAAATATTAATTAGCAAATTGCATTGACTTAAATAATTATTGGTGTGGTCCAAATATTTTTAATTTGTCGTTATTTTAGCTTTCAATACATTTCGAGAAAAGCTGGTAAAAAAAAATGGTGGAGAGTGCGCAGCATCCAAGAATTGCCTTGTGTCCGTGGTGCCGAGTTCATCGCGGTGGATATTTTGCGAAGCGTGCCTTCAGCTGTTCCATGTTCCCTGTGTTACTTATCCAGGGCAGTCAATAACGGAAAAGAAATGGAAGTGTGGCTGCAATATCATCTTCTCAGAGATCGAGTATACACTGCAAACATATTTTTGTCTCGTAATTATCAAATTGGTTAACCGTGTAACGCATAACTATACTGATTTTTTAATGGTTGTTGTCGTTTTTTTAGTTCCAATATCTTCTCTGTAAGCTCGGTGCGCGACTGGATCTTGAACACTAGAAACCCTAACATCGATGTAAGTGTACTTACAAGTGTTCGATCTGTTGTATATTGTTGCCTAAACATTCATGACTCTAGCCCGACCTAAACAATTACGTAATGTGCACCACTAGAAGGGGGGACTCAAGGTAACTCTGGGGAACAGAACACATGGGATTAGGGTTCGTCAGTGTCCGAGTGTAGTAGACTTAATCTATCGAGTCGACTTGGCGTTCTTTTATCAACCACGCCAAATTGTATTTATGTATGGCAATATATCTACACTTTTTGCAATAAATATATAACAGACTATATCGATGTTATGAAGGGCTAAATTAATGCACAATTACTATTTGCTAATTCAGTGGTGTGATACAAATGATTGTTATCGTTTTGTTAAGTTTAGAAGAGTATAATCCACAATTTAAATAGACAATACATTTTATTAGTGTTTCTTAACAATTTAATTTTTAGACTGTTATTCAAGATATCGTAAACGAGCGATATCCTTCAAAGCGATTGTCGCTCTTCAAAGGAAGCCGGCGAGCGGAATGCCAAGATCGGGCATATAATCTGGGAGGACTTGACGAGGATACTGTATGTTTTCTTCAGTTTAAAAATTTGTGTTAGATTTAAAACAATTTTCTGCAATAACTTCTTTAATTAAGAATAATGTTTTCACGCATTACATTCGCAGGGCGAGTACTTAATTGAAATTATTGAAAGGCAGTTGAAAAAACACAAATTGCTAGTTCAACTACAAAAGCAGCCTCTCACGTGCTCGGCCTTTCTTATTTACGTTATGGTCCCAGAGGTAAGACTATAACATCTACTGTCTGTCTGTCTGTCTGTCTGTCTGTCTGTCTGTCTGTCTGTCTGTCTGTCTGTCTGTCTGTCTGTCTGTCTGTCTGTCTGTCTGTCTGTCTGTCTGTCTGTCTGTCTGTCTGTCTATCGGGTCTGTATATATGTATGTTGTATGTTGTATAGTGAACGGCAGAGTTTAAGCCGATAACCAGATACGTCCGGTACTATACTATGTCTGAAATATTCCTGATACAATATCCAAAATCTCGGCATTTAATTACTTTTAGCAGTTAATATATATCCACAACTGATAAATGTAATGCCAAATTTTCTATCATGAAATATTGTATATATTATTATTTTTCAGGTTATGATTTTTCTGTTTATGAAACACTTGGGTATGAGTCGTGTTGTAGCAGAAATTTTCTATGAGGAGAATATCTACCATCGTGACGATTGACTCATCTAATTTATATATTATAATGCCAGTGTACACACACGCACACACACACACACACACACACACACACACACACACACACACACACACACACATATATATATATAAGATTAGTAATCCAGGCATAATGTTAAAAGTTCTCCGGATTCAATGTAATTTTTCTTGAGCTTTTGACTCGAGTGCTTCGAGTCTTCATCAGGAGTGAGACTAGAGTTTTATTGTATTGGTCATCCATGTGTCTCCGTGATTGTAATTGCTGCCGGAGCGTCTAATTGGTTGATTTTTTGTTAATTGCTGTGATGTATAGGGTGTAGAGATTGGTTGTTTTGTCCGTTGGGTGATTTTGATTTTCGTACTGTCCTCAGAGGAAACTCCGGTGTTGGGCTTCTTGTTATTCTTGTTTAGTTGAGTGATTGACAAAAAAAACCACTAAACCTATCATCTTTCTCTCACATCTGATATGAATCGGAGCACTGCGTCGAAAGCCCAAGAAAACTAGCTATACATTGAATCCGGAGAAATTTTACCAACGAACACTATATATTATATATATATATATATATATATATATATATATATTTGTGAAATTCATTACTAATTCATGAGTTTTGCAGCCAATCCAATTTCAGAAATTACATCACACATGTATACCCCTGTAAACCCCATACAAACTAAAACCAACGATGCTAATTAGTTACAACCACTAGTGGATGTATACTCTTCTGATACAACCACTAGTGCTTGTAACTAATTAGCATCTCAATATCCCAAAGGGATTTTACTATTTATTCATTTCACAAGTTGTTTACAACACTCGCGTCCTTGTTGTATTGAATATACAATCACTCGCCTTCGGCTCGTGATTGTATATTCAATACAACCCGGCCGCTCGTGTTGTAAACATTACATATATATATATATATATATATATATACGTGTGGGTTTTGGTCTACGAAACGCAAAGAGTGCTCGATAACATATAGTTATAGAGCAAATATAGATGTTCGCTTACCCCAAAAGTCTGCAACAGGCTGTTTCATCTAAAAAAGAATTTTCAGGCAGATGACAATTTTCGAAAACAGGGGGTGCTTATATCCTTCCTGCCGGGACGTGGGAGTGTGGGGGTGAAACAATACGTGCATTCATGGCTTTTGTTGCGCTGTTTGCGCGGAATTTATTTCGATGACGACATTGACTGATAATTTCTGCTCTTTTGTTGAGTAAACAATTCTTGTTTTTATCTTTCAAAATATAAAATTTTTCTTCTAAACATAAATTACATCGTTTTGAACCTCCCGTGTACGAAATAGAATGTTTTAAAATTTGCCAATTAATACTAAAATCCTTATTGTTTTCTTTCAATGCCCAAATATATTTCGAAAGTTCGGTGTCGTTTGCATGCTTTTTATGCTGAAAAGATTTAGTGTGGTTGGCCAATCGCTCTTTGAATGTGGTTGAAGTCATGCCAATGTAATTCTTTATCGTGTTTGTGTTGTTTACTGTGACTGTTGCTTTGTATACTATGTCCCTAGTCATGCATTGTTTTCTAAGTGGACAATTCGTGTTTTTCCTACAATTGCAACTGCTATAGTGTCCTTATCCTGTGGCATGTTATTCCTAGATATGTGTGCATTGTGTTTAGTGATTATTGACTTAACATTGTTCATGCAGCTGTAACTTACTTTGACTGTGTTTCTGTTAAAAATCTTACGGAGCTTGTGGTGTGGTGGGAAGTGCTTGTCAATTAGGTTTAGGAAATTACGTCCCATGTTTGTGCTTACACTCTTGCTAAAAGGTGCGTTGAACCAAGTGATGTTGCATTGCCTATTCCTGCGTGGTTGCTGTGCTGTGTGGTGAGTGTAGCTAAGATCACGCAGGAATAGGCAACGCAACATCACTTGGTTCAACCCACCTTTTAGCAAGAGTGTAAGCACAAACATGGGACGTAATTTCCTAAACCTAATTGACAAGTACTTCCCACCACACCACAAGCTCCATAAGATTTTTAACAGAAACACAGTCAAAGTAAGTTACAGCTGCATGAACAATGTTAAGTCAATAATCACTAAACACAATGCACACATATCTAGGAATAACATATGCCACAGGATAAGGACACTATAGCAGTTGCAATTGTAGGAAAAACACGAATTGTCCACTTAGAAAACAATGCATGACTAAGGACATAGTATACAAAGCAACAGTCACAGTAAACAACACAAACACGATAAAGAATTACATTGGCATGACTTCAACCACATTCAAAGAGCGATTGGCCAACCACACTAAATCTTTTCAGCATAAAAAGCATGCAAACGACACCGAACTTTCGAAATATATTTGGGCACTGAAAGAAAACAATAAGGATTTTAGTATTAATTGGCAAATTTTAAAACATTCTATTTCGTACACGGGAGGTTCAAAACGATGTAATTTATGTTTAGTAGAAAAATTTTATATTTTGAAAGATAAAAACAAGAATTGTTTACTCAACAAAAGAGCAGAAATTATCAGTCAATGTCGTCATCGAAATAAATTCCGCGCAAACAGCGCAACAAAAGCCATGAATGCATGTATTGTTTCACCCCCACACTCCCACGTCCCGGCAGGAAGGATATAAGCACCCCCTGTTTTCGAAAATTGTCATCTGCCTGAAGATTCTTTTTTAGATGAAACAGCCTGTTGCAGACTTTTGAGGTAAGCGAAAATCTATAGATCTATATATATATATATATATATATATATATATATATATATATATATATATATAACTATTAAAGACAAAAGAAAAGAAACATGCATCTATAATTCAAATATTAACTAAGAACAAAAGGTTATATATAGTTCTTGAGTATAAGCATGATATATTTTTCACAGGTGGGACTGAGAAAGTCGTCAAAAATGTTTCATAATTTGAAAACCCAGTGTGCAAATCCCATTTTTTATTACTGATTTTGAAATATTGAACTGAAAATGATTGCTTCTACTTTCTCCCTTAGACTCATAGAGTCAACATTTAGTAACTGTATTAGATTTTATTTTTACCTCTGGTCCAGTATCCAACTCAATATTTGTGTGCTCTAATTGGCTGGCAAGCAGTTTGTATACTGGTCATGGATTGAAACAACAAGTTTAAAAACATGTCTGAGGATTAGGGTGATGGAAAATTCGAGTGTAGAATATATACATTTTAAGACCAAACCGGGAGCAGTTGCGAAAAATGCAACTACACAGGCCCTTCCTGCCGGAGGGCCTGTGTAGTTGCATTTTTCGCAACTGCTCCCGGTTTGGTCTTAAAATGTATATATTCTACACTCGAATTTTCCTTCACCCTAATCCTTAGACATGCTATGTAATCGAGTGAAATGCCCAATATCAAGTTTAAAAACAAATTGTTTTTTACTAATAAATATTGAATTTATTGTATTTTGCTTGACACTGGAGAAAATATATTCAGACAAAAGGTATAGGTAGTACAATATACAACACAACACAATACAATACAATGCAACAACTTTATTTTAACACGATAAATGTTTAAGCTACAAGCTTTTGGGGTGAATGGGTTATTTTATTATTTGTTATTCTATTTGACCACTGTGAAAACAATGAAGTTGTGGGAAAAAAGCCAGAAAAACTGCAACCTCGTACCCAGGGCCTTATCTCCGCTGCTCCGCCCACCGCTGTGAAAAGACCCTGGTATGGGCTGGTCTAGTCTCCCTCGCCAACACGATCTCTTACCAAAATTAAGTGTATATCTTAATTGTAAAATAGGGCTCGAATTAAGACGTGGCCTTAATTTTAAAATAGGGCTACAATTAAGACATGGCCTTAATTTATCTGTCCCACAAGCCGGATGTTAAACTTGAACACATAAAGCTAAAAATCCTAGAGGGGTGTTGCGGTCGGGGTTTGAGACGTGGGTCATTTTTCCGGAGGGTTGTGACTAGGTTTAGGGTCCGGGGTTTTTTGGTTAGGTTTAGGGCTACCGGGGGTTTTGGTTAGGTTTAGGGTTACCGGGGGGTTGTGGTTAGAGGTTGGGGTATGGGGGATGAGTTTTCATTTAAAATTAAGGATTATCCTTAATTCTAGGCGAGTTGAGAATTAAGGATAATCCTTAATTTTGGATGTGAGGTCGACCTGCCCTCGCAGCCGTTGTTAGGGTCGCTCCCCACCAGCGGCTGCTCACTCGAGCAACACATTCCATTCCCTTTGCATAATGAACCAATGAGATTACAGCATTGGTCACTGCTAAAATTAAACGCCAATCTTGCCGAGCGACGAGGCAAGCGTTGTGTTAAAACTTGTTTAATCGAAAGCTAATAATTCGAAAAGTTTAGGTTAGAACATTACAAAATTTACGAAGAATAATGTTTTGACTATGTTCTTTCTGCCCATGCAAACAAAGGTGCGTAAAAGTCAATGTGAAGCGTGTGGTCATCAGAGAAATATTTAGTTGGCCGTGTTGACACACGGTGTGCTCAAATTACATTACCGAAGTCTGAAAATTATCTGCGTACTTAAAATAAGATTACAGACCTCAATTCGGTGGTAACTCTTCATAACATCCCAGAATTTGGCGAAAAACGCCGTTCAACTGCTTCGACTCTGGGTCCCACCGGAAATGGCCGCCGCTAATCTATTTCCGACTTCACAGCCAGGACGGGATGCTCTATCCAGTATAATGAGTATATTATTTGAGATCAGTGTATTAAACTGATAAGGTTTTTGAGTTCATAAAGTCAATAAACAACTAAACGTCGTTCTCATAACATTAATCTGTCTGGTGGTTTCCTCACTTTCCTGTCTCGACTTGTCTGCTGTGTTGCTTGCTGCTCGGGGTCGTTTCTTTCTGTTGTTGTTGTTGTTGTTGTTGTTGTTGTTGTTGTTGTTGTTGTTGTTGTTGTTGTGCTTCGTGTACTAGTGGATGTGTCTTCTACACAGCAAAAAATGATTTTCTTATTAAGAATTTTTTTCTTATTTTAAGAAAATGTTTCTTAAAACAAGAAAATCATTTTCTCAGTAAGAAAAAAATTCTTAAAAGAAGAAAATCATTTTCTCAGTAAGAAAACATTCTTAAAATAAGAAAATCATTTTCTTAGTAAGAAAAAAAAATTCTTAAAATGAGAAAAAAAATTTCTTGTAAGGATCGAGATTTACTATTATCTTAAAACAAGAAAATATTTTATAGGAATGAGAAAACCAGTTTCTCGAAATGAGAAATATTTTCTAGCACATGTTGAACATTTTTCATTTTCTCAAAACAAGAAAATATTTTCTTAAAATGAGAAAACCAGTTTTTTACAATAACAAATTTTCTTAGAACATGCCGAACATTTTTCATTTTCTTAAAACAAGAAAACCAGTTTCTCTAAATAAGAATATTTTCTAGCACATGCATGCATGCACATATGTGCCACTAGAATATTCTATAGAACTGTATTCTATTCGATTTTTTATTCATCTCTAAGTTATAACATTGAGCTTCAAATGCTTTTCCAAGTTTACCATTTGTCATATTTTGTTTATAAGTGTTTCACCAATATTATATTTCCACCAAGCTTTAACTTCAAAATTCCTGTGCTAACAGATCTTTACTGCAGCATGCTACACACTATTTGATTAGACACAAAACATGCCAAATGACCTAAATATACTAGCCCATAAAGTTGAATTAAAAAGTAGAAATATTAATTTGTAAAACTCGGCGAATTTACATTTGTGCTTCCTTAAGACCACGCGAGGCTAACGCGGGATTATTATCCCATGATGACGCGGGAACCGGGTGACGCGTTCATTTTCGAATTGGAAGTCGTTGGCGATATTTGCTTGTTTGCCTTTTGCTTTGTAATTTATTGCTTCTGGTTTATAAATGGCTCTTCGCTAGACCTACATGTATACAGACGATGGATGCGATCACATTATTGAAGGTAAGTCATAGATTCTTTAATCAGCAATTTTGGGTACTGATTTGTGTGTATTCAATTTGAAATAGTCGGCAAGGTATACTCGGGGTATTTTATATTTATTCGCCACAGAATATTCTTAATTTATTCGCTAGAAATGTTCTTAATTGTCCGAACACAAACGATTTGCGGTTTGATTCTTACAAAATATGTTTATTTTCGTAGTTTATAAATATTACAATTAAAGGATTTATGGTTTGTTTTGGGAATTGACAAATTGTTTTGTGTTCATCAACAACGGCGGCAATTTTGAATATATATAATAAATTATATACCCCCTGCATACTATAGGTAATTCATTTACAAAAAGTTGACCATTTGATTCCCTTTTTGATATTACAACTGGTATGTTTCAATATTTAATTTAAGAAAAGGCTTTACTGTGTCAACAACATTTCTTGAAAACTAGATATTCCTAGACAGCAATGTTCTCATTGTTGGAGTCTGGGGCAAACTTATGCACGTATGCTATAAACCAGGCTACAAAGAATATTAAACATTTTTCAAAGAATATTAAAACTTAAACATGGACTGTACTGGCCCGGTTAACCGGTTGTGACAACCGGCAAACTGGGCTAGCTCGCTTGCCATGTAATTGAAATGTTGAAAAGACTTGCTTGATGAAGTCGAATCATTGCCATTCACCTTCCATTCCATTCCATATGACAAGTACAAGTGTGATGTGTGTAGTGCAAAAGGAAGTTACATGTATGTACATGTATTTTCCACCTAGCATGTTTCTCTGAAATTAATTATGAAATTATGTTTACTCTCTGCACACCAGCATGGCCTGGTGGTGTAATTCTGTCCCGACACCACACAAGAGTCTGGGGGTGAGACAGCATGCTGTATGTGCTCCACTAAGAAAATGTTTTTATTAATATATGGATTTGGTCACTTTACTTTGAAATTTACAGATGACAAAGTCATGTATGTAATGAAATACTTGCCAACAGTATTTGGAAGGCAGAAGACATCGAAAAAAACAGTTGAGCGTTTACATGAATTGAAGGTGAGATACTTGAAATTTAAATATTTTCTTGTTATGTCTGCTAGGCACATGCAGTTATGTTTAGATGTAAGAAAGAGTTTCTTGATCCTTGTTTGCTAAGGCTAATATTAATTTTCAGGAAAACAAAGACCCAGATGTTTGGATTAAAAAGCATGTAGGAAATATGCCAATGATGGTAGTGGAAAAATAAAATATTTATGTTGTGTGGGTAAACACATATTATACTGGATGGATGCCAAGAAAATGGATGTGTTTGGGTTTTCGGCATGTTTTTATCTGCTGGACTACGACTATCCAAAGCAACATGAAGCAGGCATGAACATCTTAAAATACTATGTTTTTGAGGACAAAACAATTCCTGAGGATATTGCAGCTTTGTTTAATAGCCAATTTTCTCAGTATAAATGCTACAAAGCTGAATCTGTGTAGCTTATAACATTTTCCCTTAATTTTATTATTATATATTGGTAAAAAGATATGGAAAAAGTAAATGTGGTCAACTGTTACTGTTTTAAAAAGGTTTAATGAGTTTAGCTTTTGTCGTACTACGACATCATCAGAACTTTCTGAGTTAAGATGATGATGTTGTAGTACAACGAAAGCTAAACTCATTAAACCTTTTTAAAACAGTAACATGTTGGCTGCTTTTATCTATATGTTACTGAAGGATATAAGTTTATTTGACTTAAAAATTATATATTGGTGTTTAATTGAAAGGTATATTTTTACCACTTTTCAGCTTATTAACATTATTATTAATTAAAATTAGACATGCATGCATGTAGAATTGTGTTAAATTTATATATATATATATATATATATATATATATATATATATTTGGAAAGGCTATTCTAGTAAGAAAATCCTTTTAAATTATTATTAGACTCTAATAGAATAGAATATACTATAATCTAGATAATTATTCATTTAATTCTTATACACTGTATAATAATTTATTGCATGCATGTGATTTCTTTCAAGAGTTTCTCTATAAGAAAATATATTCGTATTTTAAGAAAATATTTTCTTATTACAAGAAAAAAATTCTTAAGAAAATTTTCTTAAGAAATGTTTTCTTGTTATTCTCCCAAGAAAATTATTCTTGTTTTAAGAAAAAAATTCTTAAAATAAGTATTTTTTTCTTAAAACAAGAAAATATATTCTTATATTAAGAATTTATTTTCTTATTATAAGAAAAATTTTCTTAAGAAAAATTTTCTTAAGAAAATTTTCTTAAGAAAAATTTTCTTAAGAAAAATTTTCTTGTTATTCTCCCTAGAAAATTTTTCTTGTTTTAAGAAAAAATTCTTAAAATAAGTATTTTTTTCTTAAAACAAGAAAATATATTCTTATATTAAGAATTTATTTTCTTATTATAAGAAAAATTTTCTTAAGAAAAATTTTCTTGTTATTCTCCCAAGAAAATTATTCTTGTTTTAAGAAAAAAATTCTTAAAATAAGTATTTTTTTTCTTAAAACAAGAAAATATATTCTCATATTAAGAATTTATTTTCTTATTATAAGAAAAATTTTCTTAAGAAAAATTTTCTTAAGAAAATTTTCTTAAGAAAAATTTTCTTAAGAAAAATTTTCTTGTTATTCTCCCTAGAAAATTTTTCTTGTTTTAAGAAAAAAATTCTTAAAACAAGTTTTTTTTTCTTAAAATAAGAAAATGATTTTTTGCTGTGTATGGTTTCGTTTGTGGTGGCAGGATTTTCTTCGGGTGTTGGGATGCCGTCCCATTCGTTTGTGTCGGTGTCCCTTGTATCTTTCTGGTTTTGATTGGTATATCTTTCTTTCAGCTGATCAATATGACGTTTCCACACAGTGTCTGGGTTGACTTTTACTTGATACAGCAGAGGTCCCACTTGTTCTTCAACAACAGCTTCTACCCATTTTCTCCCTTCTCGGTAGTTTCGAGCGAATACTGCTTGTCCAACAGTTAACTTGCGTGAATAGATTTTGGCTCTGGTTTTGGCTTGGCTGAGCCTCGGGTTGAGTTGGTTGTTTTGAACTTTGAGGCGTATGTCGGGTTTCAAAAGATCCAGTTTCATGCGCAAGTTCCTGCCCATCAGTAGGGTAGCAGGCGTCTCTCCTGTGGTTGTGTGCGGAGACGTTCTGTAAGCCAGCAGGAAATTCGACAATTTCTTTGACAGTGTGTCCTTATGTGGGTCTTGGTTGGCTGATCGTAGGGCTTGTTTCAGGCTTTGTACAAAGCGTTCTGCCAGTCCATTTATTGCTGGATGATATGGGGCGAAACGGATATGCTTTATGCCATTTGACTTCATGAAGTGGTTGAACTCCTCTGACGTAAATTGAGGCCCGTTGTCGCTAACGAGTTGTGTGGGAATTCCATGTCTACAGAATAGTGTTCTGAGTTCTTCTATTATTCTCGATGATGTCGTTGATTTCATTGGGATTGCTTCAGGCCATTTAGAATAAGCATCGACCACGATCAGGAACGTATGTCCCACAAATGGACCTGCGAAATCAATGTGGAGTCGTTGCCAGGCACCTATTGGCCATTCCCAGGGATGTAGTGGCGCTGGTGAAGGGTTGTTCTGTACTCGTTGGCATCCTACGCATCTCTTTGCTAGTTGCTCTATTTCTTTGTCGATGTTCGCTCGATTGTGCAGCTCTGACAGGACGTTGTTTCTTAACTTGGTTGGTATTACTACTCGGCTTCCCCACAAGAGGCAGCCATCTTGTATTGTGAGCTCATCCTTTCTTCTGTAATAGGGCTCTAGTTCTTTCTCGTTTGTTTTTGTCCAGCCTTCGCTCGTTAGTTCCAAAACTTTAGACAATGTAGGGTCACGCAGGGTTTCTCGTCGGATGGTCTGTGCAGTGACTGGTAGCTGTTCCATCTGTAGTACTTGGAAAATTTCGGCATTGTCATGTTTATTTGGTGTGTTATCTTCCACTGGGAGTCTTGAAAGACCATCTGCATTCCCGTGCTGGTGGGTGGACTTATACTCGATGGTGTAGTTGAAGCCAGCGAGGAATAGTGCATATCGTTGTAGGCGTGCTACTGTCATAGCTGGTATACCTTTTTGCGGATTGAAGATTGATGTCAATCGTTGATGGTCTGTGACTAAGGTGAAATGACGACCAAATAGGTACTGGAAGAACTTCTTGACCCCCCATATCAATGCAAGGGCTTCCTTGTCGATTTGGGAGTAATTTCTCTCTGTTTTACTCAGTGTACGGGAGGTGTAGGCAATGGGTCGTTCAGTGTTGTCCTCCATTACATGGGATAGGACAGCCCCAATACCCACTGGTAAGGCATCACAGGCTAACTTGACTGGCAGCTTTGGATCATAGTGTGTCAGCACAAGATCAGACGTTATAAGCTCTTTTACCTTAGCAAATGCTGCTTGACATTTTGCAGACCATGCCCATTTTCGATTCTGTTCAAGTACATGTAGCTGGTTTAGTGGATTTGCAGTTGTAGCAAGGTTGGGTAGGAACCGGTGGTAGTAGTTAACCAGGCCCAAGAATGAACGTAATTCTTGTTTGTTTGTTTGTTTGTTTGTTGAGGTGCATGTACAACAGCATCGATCTTGTCTTGGGTCTTATGGAGGCCATGCTTGTCAATCATATGTCCACAAAAGGTGACTTTCTTTTGGAAGAAATTACATTTCTTCTGATTGGCTCGCAACCCAAGCTCTTGTAGTTTCTTCATGACCTCTTCCAAATGTTGAAGGTGTTCTTCATCGTTCTTCCCAGTGATGATCATGTCATCCATTATGCAACTGGTTCCTTCCACATTATCCAGAACTTGATCAATTGCTCTCTGCCAGATGGCTGGGGGTGATGTTATGCCAAAAAAAGGCGATTGTAGCGATACAGTCCCTGGTGAGTGTTGATGGTGAGGTACTCTTGGGAATCTTCCTCCATTTCAACTTGGTGGTACGCTTGTCGCAGATCAATCGTGGTAAACGTCTGTCCACCTGCTAACCTGGCAAAAATATCCTCGATGCGCGGAAGGGGATATATCACTTGCTGCAGGTGAGGATTAACAGTTACCTTGTAATCGCCACAAATTCTCACATTTCCGTTTGGCTTGACCACTGGGACAATTGGAGTTGCCCACTCACTGTGACTTTATGCAGGACTCCTTCTCCTAGGCGTTTCAGCTCTGCTCAGTCTACTTTGGGTTTCATGGCATATGGAACTGGTCGAGCTTTGCAGAATTTAGGTTGGCTTCCATCCTTTAGTGTGATTCGTGCTTTTGTTCCTTTTATGGTGCTGCTCTGTTCATAAAAAATCCCCTTGTACTTGTCTAAGTGCTAACTTCTTTGTTGTATTGGTCGTTGTTGTCTCCTCTTTGGTTAAAGCTTTGATGGCTTTCCAGTTTAGGGTAATCTGTCGAAGCCATTCTCTTCCAAATAATGGTGGGCCTTCTGTTGTTACAACATACAGATCAAGATTCTTCTTAGTTCTTCCGGTCATAGTGTTCTACTTTCACTTGTAATACACCAACTGGGATTATCTTTTCACCAGAATAGGTTTTCAGAACAACACTGGTTTTCAAGAGTGGTTGGTTGGGAAAAAGCCTTGTATAATCATGCTTTGGTATTCAATAGAAACAGCAGATCCTGTTAACCACCAAAATTGGTCCCAAATAACCACCGCAATAAATAAACCCCAAAACTGGTCCCAAATAACCACGGCAATAAAACAAGGTAAAATAACCACCAAAATTGGTCCCAAATAACCACCGCAATAAAACAAGGTAAAATAACCACCGAAATCGGTCCCAAATAACCACCGCAATAAAACAAGGTAAAATAACCACCGAAATCGGTCCCAAATAACCACCGCAATAAAACAAGGTAAAATAACCACCGAAATCGGTCCCAAATAACCACCGCAATAAAACAAGGTAAAATAACCACCGAAATCGGTCCCAAATAACCACCGCAATAAAACAAGGTAAAATAACCACCGAAATCGGTCCCAAATAACCACCGCAATAAAACAAGGTAAAATAACCACCGAAATCGGTCCCAAATAACCACCGCGATAAAACAAGGTAAAATAACCACCGAAATCGGTCCCAAATAACCACCGCGATAAAACAAGGTAAAATAACCACCGAAATCCGTCCCAAATAACCACCGCGATAAAACAAGGTAAAATAACCACCGAAATCGGTCCCAAATAACCACCGCGATAAAACAAGGTAAAATAACTACCGAAATCGGTCCCAAATAACCACCGCAATAAAACAAGGTAAAATAACCACCGAAATCGGTCCCAAATAACCACCGCGATAAAACAAGGTAAAATAACCACCGAAATCCGTCCCAAATAACCCCCGCAATAAAAGAAGGTAAAATAACCACCGAAATCGGTCCCAAATAACCACCGCAATAAAACAAGGTAAAATAACCACCGAAATCGGTCCCAAATAACCACCGCGATAAAACAAGGTAAAATAACCACCGAAATCGGTCCCAAATAACCACCGCAATAAAACAAGGTAAAATAACCACCGAAATCGGTCCCAAATAACCACCGCGATAAAACAAGGTAAAATAACCACCGAAATCCGTCCCAAATAACCACCGCGATAAAACAAGGTAAAATAACCACCGAAATCGGTCCCAAATAACCACGGCGATAAAACAAGGTAAAATAACTACCGAAATCGGTCCCAAATAACCACCGCAATAAAACAAGGTAAAATAACCACCGAAATCGGTCCCAAATAACCACCGCGATAAAACAAGGTAAAATAACCACCGAAATCCGTCCCAAATAACCACCGCGATAAAACAAGGTAAAATAACCACCGAAATCGGTCCCAAATAACCACCGCGATAAAACAAGGTAAAATAACCACCGAAATCGGTCCCAAATAACCACCGCGATAAAACAAGGTAAAATAACCACCGAAATCGGTCCCAAATAACCACCGCGATAAAACAAGGTAAAATAACCACCGAAATCGGTCCCAAATAACCACCGCGATAAAACAAGGTAAAATAACCACCGAAATCGGTCCCAAATAACCACCGCAATAAAACAAGGTAAAATAACCACCGAAATCGGTCCCAAATAACCACCGCAATAAAACAAGGTAAAATAACCACCAAAATTTGTCGCAAATAACCACCGCAATAAAACAAGGTAAAATAACCACCGAAATCGGTCCCAAATAACCACCGGCTTAATCAGTTTAAAACTCAACTCTTTAATCACTACATTAATGCTGTAATTATATATTAGTCAATGCTTACAACGTCAATAACTTTTTTTTGGAAATCAATGTTTAAAATATTCTTTATCACAACCTGTAACATGCTCTCTTTTAAACCTTACTGCTACTGACCTTAATCACTTATATCTATTGTATTTGTTTACATGGTTATCCTGAATTGTGAAATGGCTCAGAATTCCAGATAATCCTGAATATTAAAGAAAATGAAACCCAACCCTGACCGCCACCTCTAAACCTGACCCTAAACCGACAACACCCCTACTGTTTTTTTGTTATATGCTTTTTAGTTATTAACATCCCACATCATGTGGGACAGAGAAGTCCCTTGGGCATCAGGATCATCCTGAATGCTAGACACTTTAAACTGACAATTCAGGATAGTCCGGCACCACATTCAGCCTTCGATCTGATCTTCCTCGGCCCACTCCCAGCTCTTTGTTCGCACGTTATAGAGACCTGCACTTTCCAGTAGCCCGAGTGAACACCTGACACAGTGTCTTGTTAATCAGTTAATTTCAAATGCAAATAGACTCATCAGACATGCGGTTATTAATAAGAATGTCAAGAAACGAGTGCTTGTTTAATCATGCGTAATTTCATTCTTATCATTAATGTTAACAGAAATTAAGCTATCTCTTTCCAGTTATGCGAACTAAATCTTTCAACTCATACGAGAATGTTCCATCAGCTTCGGTCCTGGTAAATTTTGCCAAGAAGTCTTTCACGAAGTCTTGGTCCATTTCTTTCATATCGTGGTGAGTGGTTGCCTTAAACAGAGCACCAAATTCCTCAAACGAACTGAAATGTGCCGTATGGCAAAGTTTCTCGGTTCCAACTTCGCTAAATAAACCCACGCCTCGCAACAGATCTTTATAATCCTCTTCACTTAGGAATTCGACGGCAATTTTTGCATCGAGTTGCATATCGTCCTTCACTCCTGTCAG